>WEKW01001921.1:11990-24529 GCA_013389905.1 Sula dactylatra
AATATATTTTATATATACTGCAGTAATGTTGCTGTAGCTCTTACTAAGGACTAGGATCCAATTGTTTTAAGAACCTACAGCCACAGGGAAACAAGAGTCAGCAATTCCCTAGAAAGCTTACAGTTTCACATCTTTTCCATTTTGTTGGTTGAATGGCTGGTGGTCAGAAGTTATGTCTGCAAGCTAAGTGAAGTTATTGTTTTGGCAGTATTTCAGAGCATGAAGAGATTTCTGTATACTACTGTTACATATACACTCTTGAGATACAAGACACTGTACATGGTAGAATCTTATCTGCAACTACTTTGCTATATTTATGATTAACAGCTATGTTTGAACTCAGCTGAACGTTGCTCTGGCACCTACATGGAAGATAATGGAAACGTGGAGATAAAAACAGATTTTAGACATAATACCTGAAGTTGTGGTTGCAGTGTTCTGGTGTCTCTGTCACATTTGTGTGACCCTATTGGCTGATTTTGTAACTGGTAACAATATGATACCGCATTAGATGTTCAGTGGTCATCACCCACCGCTTACTACAGTTTTATTTTTTTAAGGTTACCTTAGCAAAATTTACAAATATGGTAAGACTGATGAAGATGATAAGACAATGGTGGTTGTTTGAACATGTGCGTACAAAAATTTCAGGAAATGTTGGAAAATTTTGTGTTTTGTATGTTGTTAAACTCCAGAACTCCATGCATTTACTCCAAGTCTTTTAGTATCAATAGGAGGCAAAGGCAGTCTATTAGGCCATTATTGACAGAGCATGAGCAATTACTGCTGAAGGCTTGAAAGTTAACAATTCTTAGTTTAGTACTGGAAATTTGGAACATACTGATGTTTGGTCCAGGTTCACAATTTGGAGTTTACTGTAATTTTTGTTATGTCTGTTTCATTACAAATACAAACATATATAGGCTTTTAAATCGCATATTCAAGTATTAGATACAGGTGTCCCATAGAGTTCTCACAGGTACAGTTTATTTGCTTTGGCAAGCAGAATAAGTCTGCAGGGGAGATAATTGCTTCTTTTTGCTGTGAATAAAAGGAAATATCGCTGGTGCTTGTGACATAAATTACTTAAAACTAGAGTTAGCCTTGATGTAATTGTGTCTTTTCTATATTGCATTGCAGAGATGGCGAACTGAGTTTGAGTAGATCAATGATCAATAGCTCTGATAAGATAATTCGAAAGGGTGGATCCTCAATCTTCCAGCATGCTGTAGAGGGTTGGAAAATCAATTCTTCTTTGGTACTGGAAATAAGGTGAGTGTCTTAAATAAAAAGCAGTTCATTTCATGTTGCCTGTAATTCTTCTGGTCTGGAAAACAGTAATTTGATTTATGGTTGCAGGTGAATGTTTTATAACTGTACATATTTAGGGTGCAATGTTAAATGCAACTAAATTACATTAAGCTCCAAAGTCAAGTCATCCGTCATAAGAATAAATAAAATGTTTTAATTTGGCTGTGTCAGACATGTGCAGTCAGTATCTACATTATGCTTGTCCACATTTGAGCTGATTGTCTAGGACTCTCTTGCAGTCAGTGGTGAGAAATTGGCACTTTTAGGACATGATGTCCTCTCATCCTAAAGGTCTGAAATAGGACAGATGGAAGTACCCTGAACATGCCAGTTTTTCTCCCTTAACTACAAAGGGAGCTTAGGCAGATGACTTGGGTGTAGGAGTGAAGAGCTAGACAAGTGCTGTAAATCCAAACTGGGCTGTGGCTGGTCCAAGTCACAAGATCAGGCGTTGACAATACCCATACCTTACACAGTTTTCTTTCCTGAAGTCAGAGAGGCCAAAAAGAGCCTTAGGCTCATGCTGAGGGTGGAAAAACAGTAGCAGGGTTAAAGTGAATGATAGTTCTCATGTGTCTTAGCAGTTACAGTGGGTCTACTCATGTTGGGGCCTGAGAGAAGACAAAGCAGAAGCCAGTGTGTTGTACTGTCATTGTACCTTCCCTGTCTTAATCAGGAAGGTGGCCAGTGAGAGAAGTGTATGGAGCATGGATTGGCAGAGTGGAAGGCTAGAAGTGTCTCATTCTGTGAAAAATTATAGAAAATAACTATTTTTAGCAGCAATCACATAGCAGAGTAGACTTGATTTTCTGCATATTAAGATGTTGAATAGGAATTTGATCTAACTAAAATGTGGTTTCTGTGTCATTTCCCTTTCTACTTTTTTTTTTTTATTAATGGACAGCTTACAAAACCCTTAAATCGGCATTGTTTCCCTGTATGGAAGCATGGCTTCTCTGAATGAGGAATTTAGGTTTTTTTTTTTTTAATTACGTTTAATGACTTTTTAAATGCCTATTTTAAAATGAATTTTATGTCCCTAATTCTAAACCATGCAGAAGATATGGGTTGCTCAGATATGTATGAAACTGTAGTAAAGGACTGATGTTCTGAAAGTCTTGTCCTATGATGCACATAGCACAGCCCTGCTGTGAAAGCCAAGCAACAGTGTCAGGGATGGAGAGAGTGGCAGGATTTGAGTAGGCAGCAAATTAATACTCGAGCCTGTAGCTGTGTCGCAGCTGCCTGCAAGTGCTCTGTGGGGCACTGCGGAGTCCCCACTGCCTGACTGCCTAGACGGAGGGACCCTCAGGCATTCTGCTGCTCCCCAGGCACTTACATTCCAACTGGGGAAGACCTGGTGGTCATCCTAAAAAGCAGCTGAGGTGCAGCTCAAGAATGGAGTTTCTTCCAGGATCATCTGTTCAGATGCAGCCTGTTTGACCAGTGTATGGTTGTTCCGTAAAGGCTAAGTTCTGCTTCAAGGTCGTCTAGGAAAGATAAGCAGATTTTCTATATCACTAACAGTATTTAAAATTTATATGCATATAACTGACAATTTAAGCTGGAGAAATATTGAGGGACTTTCAGAAGAATATTGTTGAAATTTCAAATCATAGGTTATGGTTCTGACAATTAGGAGAAAACAGCACATTGTTTTACTTGTGAAGTAAACTCATTTGGAAGCCATTGAGTGACTATAAGTAGAGACAGATAATTCAGTCATTTTGTTGAAAAATTGTCGTATTTGAGAACCATTTAAAACCAATACACCTCGCTACTCAAGCCAAACAACAAAAAAGTAAAAATATTACAATAACTTTTTGATTAAAAATAAAAAGAGAAAATGAAGCTTGGGTTATGCTTATTTTTCACTTGTTTCAAAAGCAAAATATGTCATTCAGACGAAGAGGTAAAACAGTAGAGAATGCGTTAGATTTTTTCAGCCTGTTACTACGGGTGTATCATCTCAACTTACTAAAATCATGAGTTTCAAAATCAGTTTTTTCCTTACTGTTGGCTGGGGATGGGGAAGTTTTCTCATTTTATAAATTACTAATGTGTTCTTAGGAAGCATCATGATGTGACTATGTTTTAAAAATTGTACAGTGAAGGATGTTTTTTTGTTTCAGTAGTACAGTGAAGAAAAACATGTATCTTGTACACTGGTTTAAGCAGAAAAGGTTCCACTTTATCAGTGTAAAGATTTTCTGTACAGTAGAGAGCATAAAGTTGAGGTTATTTAGATGTCCACATTGCTAGTGTTGGTTTGAGATGAAATAGCTACCATCATGGACACTGGGGCAGAGAGCAGGTGTTTTCACTGAACTAGTAAAAGATTTTAGATTAATGTGAATTAGGGTCAGAATTTGACATAAACTATGTGAAAGGAATCAGTGCTACCAGCCAGTCATATTCTTTCCAGAAATCCTCTTTGCTAATGTGCATAGCAAATTCAGTTATGGTACTCAGCAGTGAGGGAGGGAGGTTTGGCCTGCTCTTCCTTGAGGAAGCCACATGCAGCCCCTTGTGGTATGTGTTCTACTCTGATGTTGATTAAACTATGTGCATTCTTCTTTCACTTTTACAGGAGGTTTGCTATACACCTTTCTTTCCTGTCACAGCAGTAAGAAGCATCTTAGCCGTAAATATTTTTACACTTACAGACCTATCAGGACTAACTTCAAATGTGTCCAGCAATCTCCTAGAGCTTTCTCATGGTTAGACTAACTCTTAAGCCCTTCCAAGTACATTACATGCACTGTGTAGACCATGAAGATGATTCATACTCTGTGGTCTTGTGCTGTGAGGTTGACCATAGCAAATAATGGTAAGAGAGAAACAAAAAAAAAGTGCCTGTTGGATAATGTATAAAAAGTTATCAGTTCTTAGCATTGGAGAAATAATTTGTGAAACCATTAGTGTACAGCATAAAGACATTTCATAAAACTTATCATCATCCATAGATTGCAGCTACTTTTGTGTTTTACATCAGCCTGAGACCTCCATTAGCAATTTTAAAACATAGAAAATATTTGATAGTGAGTTTTGCTTTGTGCAAGGACTGTTTATCAGTGGTATGTCTGGACCTAACTGACTGGCAGCTGGAATGTTATGCTTTGCTGTTTGCTTCGTTGACCATAGGCATCATCTCTGGCCATCATATTTTTGCTCAGGTTAGTGACCAGTCTATCAGACTCAAAAGGTCCTATGAGTTCTTGGCAATGACAGGCTCAGATAGGGGTCAATGAGTGAAAAAGTTCCTCTGTCAGGACCCCATGTGAGAATGAAAAGCTTCCACTGGGTTTCTGGTGTGACAAGATGCTCTCTGGGACTTTGCAGCCAGAAGAGGTAGTTTAGGGAGTGTAGCAGCTCTTCTGGGAGGGCGGCAGCCCTCTGGAGGTGTTAAGCAGGCACTAGAAGAAAGAGCTGGACTTTCTGTGATTGAGGTGGAAATGATGGGCATTTTTAATTACTTGAGACTGTAGCAAATTCGCTGCCTTGCCAATCATGATTGTTCTAGTGGGAGACTGATTTTTCCAACTGATGTTACCTTCTGCTTGGGACAACTTCTTTGAGGAGTAATTGGTAATTCCTGTGCCTAAGGGTAGAAGACTACTTGCTTCTTCCCCTTCTGTCTGAATTTTTTCAGTCATGAAGAAGAGAGAGAATCCACCTTCTGCAAGGGTTTGTGTCTTAAGTCCTTTCTACTCTCTGTAGCAATGTGAAGGTTTTCCACTTACGGAAATCAGGAAATTGCAGTTGGATTGAAGACCATACTTCCAGGAAGGAGAGACGTGGCTAAGATGGTACAAACCTATCTGGGGAAGCCTTCCACACAGGACTGATGCCAGCACATCTGTGACCTATGTGAAATTAACTACAGTATAACATCTTAGTGTGTAGCTTTCTTCCACTTATTTTTGGTTAAATGTGGGTGTTTATTTTGGAAGGAGCAGATGAAGGTTTTGAATTGCAGGAAGGCAAAAGTGAGGGAAAAAAAGTGTGTTGAGGATGTATTTATCTCTTTGCAATGTAAAGGAGAACTCGATAAGTGGAAATTTCCTGGCAGAAAAGTGTGAGAACTTGTAAGATGTTAACAGGATCATAAAAAAAAAAAAGTGCAATTTCCTCCTTAGAAAGACTAAGATTATTATCATTGTTTAGCTTTCAAGTTAAAATGAAACAGTCCCTGAAGTGCAAGGAGTAAATACTGAACTGGCAATGGAGCAGTACTATTGCTCTGGAGCCTTTAGAGCAACGTTTTGGGGCCAGTTGCACTGTTTCCTTCAGACCTGCTGTGTCTCTTAAGACATGCAAAGTGGGGCGCTCTAGTCTGGTTTGGTCATAATAAAACTTCAGGGTTTTTTGCCTCCTTAGACCCTTGCCTCAACTGAAAAGTCAGTGTTCACTGCCAGTTGGGGTGATTAACTCCTTTCACTCCTTTCTTTTGACTGTAATTTGCTTAAATTCATGAAAAGCTGACATATCGCTGGCCTTCGTATGGTAAGCAGTAGTTGGGACACACTCCATTTAAAAGCCCTCTTTTCCTTTTGCATGCCCACTGAAGTTTTGTGCCTAATTAATACATGCTTCAGCTACTGAAGTGACCTTTCTGGTCAAGGGATAGTGGGGTGCCCTGGAGGGCACAAGGAGGGCTGGAATGGAGACAGACAGCAACTTCCCTGTAATACGGCACTTCTGTTTGTGTGGTCCTCCATGGGCTGGGGAGTGCCAGGAACCTTTCCATGGTTAGTTGCAGTTGGGTGTGGTTTGACCAAATCTAAATCCTGGAGAATTTTCAAAATTAAATAGAAGAAAGTGAATGAGAATCTGCAATAACTTCAGTAGGATGGGAGTCTCTTGCAGGTGGGATGTCACTGGACATTTACAGTTTTATATCAAAAGGATTTTGTATGTTTTGTTTGTCTTATGAAAAAAAGGGGGGAAAAAAGCACCAAGTGAGTCCAAAAAAATCTAAAACTTGAAGACTCTGTTCAATTTAAGAGAGATCTAAAGCCAGCACTTAAACAAACTGATTAGTTTCTGTCAAAGTGATCAAGACAATATTTAGAAATTGAAATATTTATAGTCAGATGCCTTACAAAGCAAATAAAAACGTTTGGATATAAGTAAACATTGGCCTTTCAGTAATAAACAGCTCTTTAGAAAAATGAAAAAATAATCTTTTATTTTGGTAGCATGTGAAAAATCCCCCCTGAAGTTGCATGAAGTGCACATTCAGAAACATAGAGCTCAACTGTTAGAACTGTGGTTAAAAGTCCTAAACTGATCTGAATTTTTTGGAAGTCTGCTTGTGACTTGTTTGCATAGAGAGAACCTAAAAAGCAAATACAGGAAAGGAAAGATAACTAATCAAACTGAACTATTCAGTTTTTGCTTACTCAAACATACAAACACAGTTTGGTCTTGAGTACCTACATTCCTTTCAGAGCTAGAGGCAAGCAGAGAGTTGGGAGAGCACTACTCCTTTGGGAAAGGACTATTTTTAGTGTTGTTTAATTAATTTAATTAAATTTAATTAATTTAATTTTAATTTTAATTAAATTTAAATTTAATTTAATTAAACAATAAAACAAAACAAGAATGGACTGTATGGTAACACAAGGTCACAGCCTGGCCTTGTAGACAGCTACAGCTCCTGTTGGCCTCCTGAGGAGGCAGTGTGGGCTGTGAGTGTTTGCACCTGTGTTGGCTTTGGCTTTAGTCTGTCTGAAAGGGAGTTTTAGGAAAACCTCTTAAAGGAAAGCAGCATTAGCTGGCAAAAAATGTGCTTTACCTAGGTCGTAGTCCTTGGTGATTTTATAGGCTGAAAGCAACCTTCTGCCTTCCAACCGGGGAGTGCGAAGCAGGGTTGGAGTAGAATCATTGGAAAATCAGCTTGTTTAAAGACCTGTGTAAATCAGTCAAAGTCTGCAGAAGAGCAACAAGAGTGGTCAGATGTCTACAGCACATGACCTGCTCAGTTAAAAAATAAAAGTTTAAAAAAAAGTTTGACAGTTTCTTAGCCTCAGGTAAATGGAGGCTATTGCCAAGAGTAAGAAATAGTCTGTCCTCCACAGGCAAGGTATAAGGAACAAGAACAGGCTTCAGTTACTTGAGAAAGATCTGAGCTAGCATGAAAAATACGGTGCTGCTGATAAGGCTAAGGAAGCACTGATGCAGGCTGTGTGTGAGTCCCCACCACGGGAGGTTGTTACGAATATATTAGATAAACATGGGCTGCAGGTGATGTAGATAAATGCATATCTTCAGTGGGGGTAGTGTGTGGACTAGGTAATCACTTAGTTCATGTCTGTTTCCATAATGTTGCTGGTGAGCTAGCCCAGCTTCCTGGGTACTGAGGATGCACTTCAGGGGCTTCCCTTCATGGCTGAGGTCTAGTCAAGTCCAGATGCTCCAGCAGTGAGGATTTCTGGTACTGCCTTGTTTGAAAGGAATGATTTTCCCAGGAAGAGTGTTGGAGGTCATATTTCAGTGTTCTTGACAATGTCTAAAAATATAAAGTTATTTGTGATCTTGAAAGTCAAATGTTTAATTGATTTATTTTCTTCCCTTAATCCACTCAGTTCTGAGGCAGTTGAGGGAGAGTTTGCCATTATATAATAGTTGTGTAGTACAATGACTACGGTACAAAATAAAACCAGAAAAATGCACGTAAGTAGAAAAATGTCATCAAGTTGCCCCACAGCAGTACATATTTATTTCATTTGGAAAGCTGCTCAGAGACAATGCTGTCTGTTACATATGCTTTATCAGATAACTTGGAGTTGTAGTTGGTATTTAAATATTATGAACATCTGTTTCTGATTATCAAAGAAAAACCCTAGGTCAACTGCAGATTGTGACACCATGTTTCTGTGAGTCATGTAAACATGTTGCAAACAGCTGCCTAGCTTCAGATAAGAGTGATCCACTTCTGCGTCACCTGCCCACAAAGGGTTCAGGCCACACCCTAGATACAGTTTTATTCATCAAAACAAAACGTGAAGACCACCTCAAATAAAACAGTTTCTTCACACATTTTAGCTTAAGGTTGCAGAACACCTTTGCTTCAAGGTTTTCTAAAAATCATGCTGTTTTTTTCCTTCGTCTGATTGAGCTTTCTTTTGAATTTATATGTAACCGGATGTAGATCAGCACTTATTTTAAATTATTTTGTCATGTCTGTTTAATCAGAATAACCTTGTTGTGCTATTTTCAGTGCTCTTTGTGGGACAGAACAGAGGTTTAAACAAGTTCTTAATATTAACCAGCATCAAGACTGACTGAGACACTCGTGTATGTACTTTCAGTTTTTGTCATATCCCTTAGTAAATTTTTTTCTCTTAGCACTTACATGAAAATGGGAAGTACTGCTATCCCCATGGTACAGATGAGGCAGTAGCATAGAGGAACTTAAAACAATAGCACAAACAACTGCATTTGTAATAATATTTCTTTCTGTATTAAAATATATCTAGATACAGTCAGATGAATGAATTAAAATATTTTAATGTTACCATTATTACACATCTCTTATACAAGGTTTCTTATGTATACTGTAATACCTGTGCATACATTTCATTGAATATACTACTGACAACTTCAGATAAGAAAATGTTTTTAAATATGTGAGAAGATACTCAGATTCAGTGACTTTTACCTATCTCAAAACTTAATTGAAAAATAAATTCCTTAGATATTTTGGAAATTTCAGCTCTGTTAAATAAGTGGTTGATTATCTGAATCTAACTCAGGTCCACTTGAAACCCTTTGGAAGACTTTTAAGGGCATATGTAAGTGCATAGGTAGATAAATAAGCTTTGACTGTAAGTAACCAAATTAATAATGGAAGCCAAGGTGCTTTTAATTTTTTTGGCACTGTTTGCATAAGTTCACTGCCTTCCTTTTACATATTAAAGTAATACACAAGATACTCTATTCATGCATAAATGTTGCTACTTGTTTGCTAACAGAAACAGTATTAGGCCCGTTCATTCTAGGTATCAGGGATGGGTGCTTTAAATTACTAAAGCGAATCTTCTGGTGATTACATGTGACTTTTATTTGTAGTCAGAGCCCTAGGCTTCTGTACATTTCACATAATTTCTTTTGCTTTTTGAGACTTATTCATGGTTACCCGTTCTGACATCAGAGTGCGTATGAAGTGATTCTCTGGATAACTTGACTGATGCTATTGATAACTTTTGATACATTCATCTTGTCCTTTACAGCCACAGCTCTGGGAGCTCTGTTCTTAGGTAGTGAAGAATTTTAATAATCTTTAATGCTGCTAGACTGGGAAATTACTTCTTTCTTGCTCTTTTTCATTTTGTAGGAATTTATATATCTGTTGCAGAGTACCCACAAAACAAAGCTTACCAAACTCATGGAGATTTTAAGTCCATTCAACTTACAGGCTTCATCTTCCTTTTACAGAAATACCTTGCCTGGACTTACCAAAAGCTTTAGACACTCAGGATTTTAACATTATCTGTCCTGCTCTGTTATTCTCACTTCCTCATACGCTTCAGCACAAGTTGTCTTTCCCCTGATGATGCTTCATTCATACCTGACAGCTGTAACAGGCAGGCCAAGACATTCTTTCCTTCTTTTTTTTGGTTTTTTTTTTTGGTCTGAGTTTAAGAAATTAGAGGAAACACTTGAAAACATATTTTTATCATGTTTCACTTCCCCTATGGCTTTTAAGGTCAGTTCCAGGGTGAGTATTTTGTGTCACTGGTTGCAGGTTTCAGACATATTCTTCCTTCTTGAGGCAGTGGCACAAGAACTGGCTGTTGGTGAGCATGGTGTTCCTGTAGTTCATTCCTTTTCACTTGTGGGGGATTATTTCCCCTTTATGTCTCTCAGTGGGTGTTGCAACTGCTAGAGTGGCATCTTTAGTTATCTTTTCCTGTTTTGATCTGCTCTAAGGAAGTTCTGCTCTAAAAACTTATTACATAAAAATAGCATTCTCTTACTCAACAAAATGTCTATCCTGTTTTAAATTCCACCTTACCTGCTGACAGCAGTGGAAAATGTAAAGCCACTGTTTTTCTTCTTGTCTTGTTAAGAGTTGCGGAGGCAAAAGTTTCTATTCAAATTAACACGTACTGTACACGCTGCCCCAGCTCAGCACTCCCCTCTGTTCCGTAAGCGTATTGTACTTAAGGATGTGCGATGTACTTAAGTTCACATGCGATCTTTATGCCTCTTCACAAATGTACAGGCTTTGCAGAGCAGGGATGGATACAAGCTTGTAAGGCTTTGCTCATTTGCAATCCTGAGCTACGAGTGGCTCCTGTAGCTCTGGCCTGGAGTCCTTTCCAGCTTTTTTTACCAAGGATAAATGTGTACTGAAAACTGCTTGACACTGCCAGTGCAGGTATCAGTCATTACATAGCTGCAGTTGTTAAAAGTGTCTTTTCTGAACTTAGATATTGGAAGTGTGTCAGTTTTTAGACACCTGCTCCCACCTCCATAAGCAGGTAAAATTACCATGACAGGTTCTTCAGCTGACATTTAAGCAGACATTCTTCACCTGTTACTTGCTGTGGGCTCGAAGTATACACTGTCTAATAACCATACTTCACTTGACCCGTGGTAGCTTGCTAAACCCTCGTATCTTGATCATGTGTGTCTGAACCCTGCTAATAGTTTAAACAATTAATTGCAGAGAAGGAAGATAAAGGATTGGACCAACCTGTTTTAAAGTGATGGCAGAGTTCATAAGTGTTTCTATGAGTTGAGCTGACAACTTAATCTGCAGTATGTTTTTAAGCTGATTTTGTTTAAATTGGTACAAAAGACTGTGGGTTTTCTCATTTCAAATTAATTAGGATAACGTTGGCTAAACTTCAGTTAATTAGGAGCAAGTTTGTGCTCAACTGAATACGTTGTTCTTATGGTGAAATAAGAATCTATAAGAAAACATGGCCATTCTTGAACGAAGCTGATTTGTGAGAGATAAGATTGTAGTGAAGCATTTATTTCCTAAATCATAAACACCTTGTATATTTTACTATGTTACTATGACGTTTCTACATGATCAAACTTCTCTGGTCCTTTTTCAAATATGTGTTTATTTCAAAGTTTTGTAAAAGACTCAGAAATAGTATGCCTTCTAATTTCCAAAGTCATCTTCCCTTGGTCTCTCAGTGCCTTTGTCTTTAGGAAGTCATTAACCTCTATCACTGTAGTATTTACATGTTACGTTGTACCCAAGTTTTGAACTCCGTCCTAGCAGCTTTGCCCTAACTCCATCCTAGAGCATGGGAAATTGCCTTAGTCTGTCTGACACTATCTACCCTCTGCTTTATGTTGTATGCTCTGCACAGTCTGAATTAATATTAGATAAACTCCATGTGAACAGTAAGCGTTGGGTTTTATCTGTGCATTTTTCTGTCAACCCAGAAAGAACATTCTTCGATTCTTGGATGCTGAAAGAGATGTCTCAGTGGTCAAAAGCAGCTTCAAGCCAGGAGATGTAATACATTATGTACTGGACAGGCGTCGCACCCTAAACATTTCTCAGGATTTGCACAGCCTTCTCCCTGAAGTTTCCCCAATGAAGAATCGTCGATTTAAAACTTGTGCAGTTGTTGGGAATTCTGGCATCCTTCTGGACAGTGGATGTGGAAAAGAGATTGATAGCCATGAATTTGTAATAAGGTGAGTTTTCATCTGATGCTGAAGATACAGCCTGCTATGTTTCTTGCACAAAAGCTGGGAGAAATGGTTTAATCTGAGATATAAATTTCAGGCATTATCTGAAATTAATCTGAAACAGTATACTTCACTGTGTGATTCCCCAAATTTAAATATATGCCCATATTGTTATCAAGAAGATGATTTTTACAGTGAAAATAAAACAAGGGCCAGAGGAGAGAGGTTTGTGCTGCTTATTTTTCCTGTTTGTTGTTTTAATTCCAGACAAAAGAAATATTCTTATGAAGGCCTTGGTAGAATAAATGCAAAATGTTTTCTTTTTCAAAAATATTCTTTCTTAGGTCTTGGTCAATAGAGATGACCTATTGTAAACTACTACATTACTTATGTGCAGTATGGGGTAAAATTTCAGTGTGATGTATTGATGTTAAACCAGATGGCTGCCATTAAGGTAATTGGAAGTCACACATTGGAAATCCCTTCACATTGCTCTAAAAACGTATTTCTGCAGTTTGGGCAAAAATGTTGATATGCTTCACTGTTTATTAATTCTTGCA
>WEKW01001922.1:400-19415 GCA_013389905.1 Sula dactylatra
TTCAGCATGCAACAATCCAACACCACACAGACCATCTCTTCTGCCTTGAAAAGACTGTTACGATAGATGGAGCCCAAAGTTACGGACTAAATGAACTCATTGGACATTTGTGGACCCTCTACAGAGATTTTACAGGGGTGGTCGCTAGGCTAAGGGGATGATAAATGATATCTGTGTATTTTATCAGAGATTGGGAAGGCGGGTGATGGTTATTGAGGTTGTATTGGATAGTATGGGACCTGAGCATGATGTAAATGGTATGGAATAAGGGGTGGATATTGTCATGGTTTTAGCTGGGATAGTTAATTTTCTTCACTGTAGCTGGTATAGTGCTGTGTTTTGGACTTAGTATGAAAATAATGTTAATAACACACTGATGATTTACTTGTTGTTAGGTAGTGCTTACGCTAGTCAAGGACTTTTCCAGCTTCCCAGGCTCTGCCAGGTGCACAAGAAGACAGGAGGGGAGGGGGCACATCCAAGAGATCTGAATCAAAGGGATATTCTGTATCATGTGACAACATGCCCAGTATATTAACTGGAGGTAGTTGGCCAGGGGAAGCAGCAATCGCGGCTTGGGGACTGGCGGTGTTGGTCAGCAGGTGGTGAGCATTTCTATCACTTGTGGGTTTTTTTTTCTCTTCCCTCTTTTCCCAGGGTTTCATTTCTCTCTCTCATTATTTTCTTTTTTTGTTATATTATCATTATTATTATTATCTTCATCATTACCATCATTATCATCATCATCATATATTTTTACCATTACCATTACTACCATTACTATTTTATTTTAATTATTATACTGTTCTTATCTCAACCCACGAACTTTCTTGCTTTTGCTCTTCTGATTCTCTCCCTCATCCCACTGGAGTGGGGGAGTGAGCGAGCGGATGTGTGGTGCTTAGTTGCTGACTGGGGCTAAACCATGACATCTAGTTATCATTGAAAGTGCAACATTTCCCATAAAGAAAAAGACAAGGAAATAGCAATGAAAGTTGCACACTGTTTATGAAATAAATATAGCCAAACCCATTCTTTCCTTTAAGATCACTTTATAGGGGTATATGCACGCATGCATACACATACATATCCATAAAAGTTAAAATATGTAGAAATTTTCCAAATTTTTATGCTTACAAGTGGATTTTATATTTTATCAATGATAGAAAATGTGCAGAGGAAGAGGTGGTGTGCACATAATTCCATTCGAGGTGCTGACCTGTTGACATCAAAATACAGGTTTTCCTATATGGTAGAGACATCTGAACTGCTATTAGAGTCCATATAATTCCATTCCAAATAACTTCATTACAGGCAGCTGCTCTCTGTTTCAGAGGGAGGATCATCCTTCTCATTTTTTTCCCCACCACTTTCTGTTGTGAGTATGTATAGACACACACTGTTTTCAGATCCTGAAACTCCTTCCACACTGTCCCACTCCGGACTGTCAGTCACTGTTTAAATTCTCGGCCACCATATGGGTGTTCATCTTGTTTGTTCAGGGCTTAAAATATCTGGTAGAAAATTGCCAGTATATTTGCTTTTGCAATTTCTTCTTTTAAAGGAGGAATTCTGGCAAGCTGGCTGAGATGGCTTTGGAGAATAATATTCCACAGTAAAGTCCTTCTTGTGTGGTGCTTTTACAGGAATCAGACTGAAGCGGTCTGCTTCTTGTCATTAACTGAAGTAAGCACAGGGGTAAGTAAGTGCACAGGGGTACACATCCACTGTGCAGCAAAGCCCAACAAACCTCCACACAACTTCTCTGGATTGTGTTGGTAACCCAAGATTATTTTAACCTTCAATTTTCCTCTTACTAGAGGAAAAAAAAATGTGTTTTTAAAGAAATCTAGTTTCTTTTTATCTGAGAGATTTTAATTTGAGTTGTCTTATGAAACATTACTTTTTTTAGAATGTTATTCTATAGTGACTTAATCTGAAAAGACTCGGACTATAAAGGCAAGGAATCAAAGTTTGTTTCCTTTGCAGGAGTCCTTTTCTTATAAATATTCCTGGTGTTTACAGTCTGAAAAGTGTTGCTTTACACTAGATTTACTGTAAGAGAGGGTCAGTCTGCATGTGAAAGGTGAGAATCTGTTTTGTGTCTCCAAATGTTCATTTTGGGATTGGCAGTCTGAGTCAATGATGATGAAACATGAGGGTGATGCAGACTTGTTTAGGCCATTCTGAGACTGCTCTGGGGTTTGAAAGGAAAAAAGGATTAAAAAAAAAGCATGCACACACAGAAAAAAAGAGAGAAAATAAAAAGCAGTGGACGGCTGTAAATTGCCAGTGTGAAGAAGTTGCATATAAAACAAAATACATGTTTTTGTAAAGTGGTGAAGCATATGGATTTGATAGAAAGTTAATATTTCCTTTGTATTGTTTCTAATTCCTTTTTACATTTTATGCATGCCTAGATGCTTGCGCAATGTTAAAAATACAGGCTGTTTGGGGCTAACTCAGTCTTTACTATACTAACTCCACAGAAAACCAGTCATTAGTTTCTTGGCTTGTCTGTTTGGTATCTTCTCCAGTAGATTGTTAATTTGATCCATCTAACAGAAATTGCAAATAATAGGCCAAATTCAGTTCCATTATTACTAAAAGCGAAAACTGTATTCCCACAAGCATGGTGAATTTCTAATTGCACTTTTACACATACATTTGATTTTCATTATAGGAAATTACCTCTGCCAGAGCTGTTCAAAAAAGCAGAGCAGAAAGCCCTAATTAAAAGGGTAAACCAGAAAACTTCACTGCAGCCATGTGTAGACATGCTTGATAACTATATAAATATATGAATGTGTCATGATTTAAAGCATTGTAAAATACACAGAATACACAGAATCATATAGGTTGGAAAAGACCTCTAAGATCATTGAGTCCAACTGGAAACCTAACACCGCCAGCTCACCACTAAACCATGTCCCTAAGCACCATATCCAAACATCTTTTAAATACCTCCAGAGATGGTGACTCAACCACTTCCCTGGGCAGCCTCTTCAATGCCTGACAACCCTTTCAGTGAAGTAATATTTCACTAATATCCAATCTAAACCTCCCCTGGTGCAAATGGAGGCCATTTCCTCTCACCCTATCACCTGTGACTTGGGAGAAGAGGCCAACACCCACCTCACGACAACCTCCTTTCAGGTAGCTGTAGAGAGCGAGAAGGTCTCCCCTCAGCCTCCTCTTCTCCAGACTAAACAAACCCAGCTCCCTCAGCCGCTCCTCATAAGACTTGTTCTCCAGACCCTTCACCAGCTTTATTGCTCTTGTTTGGACATGCTTCAGTGGCTTGATGTCTTTCTTGTACTGAGGGGCCCAAACCTGAACACAGTATTTGAGATGCGGCCTCACCAGTGCCAAATATAGGGGTCAATCACGTCCTCAGTCCTGGTGGCCATATTATTTCTGATGCCGGCCAGGATGCTGTTGGCCTTCTTGGCCACCTGGGCACACTGCTGGCTCATGTTCAACCGGCTGTCAAGCAGCACCCCCAGGTCCATCTCCATCGGGCAGCTTTCCAGCCACTCTTCCCCAAGACTGTAGCGTTCCATGGGGTTGTTGTGACCCAAGTGCAGGACCTGACACTCAGCCTTGTTAAACTTCATACAATTGACCTCAGCCCATCGATGCAGCCTGTCCAGATCCCTCTGCTGAGCCTTCCTTCCCTCAAGTAGATCAACACTCCTGCACAATTTGGTGTCAACTGCAAACTTACTGAGGGCGCACTTGATCCCCTCATCCAGGTCATTGATAAAGATGTTAAACAGAACCAGTCCCAACACTGAGCCCTGGGGAACACCACTTATGACTGGCTGCCAGCTGGATGTAACTCCCTTCACCACAACTCCTTGGGCCCAGTCATCCAGCCAGTCTTTCACCCATTGAAGAGTATACCTGTCCAAGCCATACATAATGGCAATACAATAATGCTATTTATCGTTCCCTTCCAGAATGAGAAATCTAATTTAATTAAATGTAGATTGTATTTTACTGGACTTCACTGGCTTTGATTCTTACTTCAATCTCCGTGTTTTATTTTTTCAGCCTGTGTCTTTTGAAAATGTTGTCCTTCAAGAGCACCACATTTATTATGGGAAGTATTTACAGAAAATGATAAAACTTTTTAATAAATGAACTGATTTAAAACTAGTGAAGTATGACAATTTTCAAAATGATGCTCAGGAAAATATAGATAAAAAGAATAAATAATATTCCTGTGGGTTCAGGTATTGCTGAATATGGTACAATCACCTTGATATGCCCATGGTTTATCTCTAGTAGTTGATTGCACAAGCTGACATTAGCTGCCTCAGAACAACAGAATAACACCTGAAGAATAAAACTTTCTTGCAGTGGAGTATTACAAAGCTTATTAAGTGTCATTGTTGGCTATTTCTGTCATCAAGATGGAGCATTTAAGTGACAGTGGGGGAAGTTATAGGTACTTTCCAAGTTTAGGCCTAGGGTACATGTCCTAATAGTGCCCCTATAACCAGAACTTTAGATGCTGTGTCTCAAAATGAAGTAAAAATATTTTGAGTATTTAAATATATAAGATTGTTAGTATATATGATTGTTGCCATACACTGAGCCAAGGACAGCACAGTCAGAGAGAAAGACACATTTCTTTTAAGCTGCCAAGCAGATGACAAATACATATGCAATGCAGAATAGCTTAATGCATTCCTAAAACACTAGACATGTTAAATAGAGTAAGTCATCCTACATGACTCCTGTAAAATAATCTTTTAAATTATTTCATTTTATATAGTGTTTTCAAAATAATATGCCCATCATCACATCCCAGAATAGCTTCATTGCTGACTTAAGTTTACAGAACATTATTATTAGTGTGCAAGGCAAAAGAACCTGTATGATAAAGGCCATGCTATATGTTCCAACCAAAAGATAGGCTGGAATAATTTTGTATTGATACCTGAAGTGTGAGACTTACATTTCTTGCTAAATATAATAATTATTTAGCAAGTTAGTTAATATGCTATCAAAGCAGTATTAGTCTGATAATTTTAAGATTAAGTATTTAGTGTTATAAGGTGAATGTAATCTACTTTACTTAGGTCTAATGGTTCACAGGAAAATTCCTTTTCTGTCTTTTAGTTCTTGTCCTTTTAAGTGTATTTCAATTCTGTCATGGCCGTTGTATGGTGCATTTGTATCTTTTCACTCAAAAGTACTAGAAATAAAACCAAACCCCAAACCTCTTCTGGAGTATTTGTTTAACTAGTACTTGAAAGAGACATTATAACTCATAGGAATATCACTGGTAGCTTTCTAGAAGTATCAGGCATAGGAACAATTTGTACTTTTACACATCTAACAGAAGGGATGTTTATTTTGCATTAAATAGGAGAAATTTTACAAGACAGTAATCATAGTATAAATATTTAGCTTCAAATTCTTCTATTTAGATACATACACACACACACACATATATATACACACATATATATTTTGTAACCCATCTTCCACATTTCCTCTGGAGAACTAGTCTTCTATGGTTTATGCAAACACAATTTTTGACAGTTTCAGAGTTTAATCCTCCTTCTACTCTTGCTTCCAAGGCCACCAAAGAACATCTCTTTTAGCCTGAATACTAAACTGCTTTCCTGTTCTGATATCACCAATAAGATGAATTTACCTAAGAATAGCATCCCCCCGTAGCACCAGAGCTATAACACCTCAGTTATTGGATGCTTGTTTCCAGGACAGTGGATTCACTAGGCAACAATTAGAGGACAAAAAACGTGTTACAGATAGCTGTACTTTAAAAGTGACATTTCTACCCTGCAGTTTTCAAGAAGTCAATCTAAAAATTGTCTCTTACATTGATTTAAAAATGCTTTTCTTTCTTGTAAGTAGCATGTACATGTTCCTGATTGTTACAAGAATTTTACAATGCAGTCAGTATTAATATGGACTTACCTAGTTAGAGTCAATAGAAAGATTGCCAAGGATCTCATAGGATTTTAAGTCAAGGTTGTAGTTACTTTACCTTATATTTCAGCCAAATTCAACAAATATCTCTTCTGATTCTTGGATGTGATGTATCAAGTATGAATTTATTACAGTGCTGTAAAATAATCTTCCTGGGGAAAAAAAAAAAAAAAGAATCCCAAACTCAAAACTATTTTGTGTTGTTTCTAAAGAACTGCCAAAAGTTTAGCACAATTCTCCACCTGCTGTGACTTTTCTGTCCCTGGAAGAGATTTCCCATAGGGGAATTAAAGCATATGGTTCAAGACTGGCAGCTTAGTAAAACCTAACAAAGTCTCTCCTTGATAATGAATGATAATCTGCAAGGCATTTCAGAAGCTTGTATTTGGCATCACAGACACATGCATAAGTGAAATTCTGTTCTGTACAGTAACACTTTGAAAGCACCTTTCTTGTTTAAACATACCATTGGAAGAAACAATCTCTTTTGCTAATGTCTTAAGTTCTTCAAAAAGAGGGTTCCTGGTTTTAAATTCATGGTGTTTTTTTAAAACCTCACTGTTGGGGAATGGAGTATCTGCTCTGGTGCTTTGTTGCAGAGGTTGTTTGGGAAGAGCTGACAGGTAACCTACTTTTCCATTACCAGAAAGCACTTGAAAAAAGGAAAAATACATTTTTATTAGTGCTAAATAGTAACAATTTCAACATTAATTCTTTTTTTTCCCTAATATCTGTGAACTAAAAACTTCCCAAAACACACAACCCTGGATTTTAAGGCTGTTAGTACTCCGCTGCATATGAAGACCCATGGAAAATGATAAAGTTGCTCATAGAGAAAAAAAATCCTAGTTTAAATAAAGGTATCATGGTGTCGTCCGAAGAGTTTCTGATGTAGTTTTCCCTTTATGAATTTATTAAATACTTGCAATTGAGTTTCTGCACTATTTCCCTGATTGAAGGAGAACTAGAGGGTGTGTTTGTGGCTGATTGCAATTCCTGATTGATAGGGAGAACGACAGATTGCTATTAATATCAAGTCAACTCTTTTTAAGGAAATATGCCTGTCAAATACTGACTGTTCCTATCCAGGGAGTCTCTTGTTTATTACAAGGCTGATTGCTTTAAAACCCATTCTGAGAAAAATAAAATATAATTTTTATACTTGCATTATCTTTTATATAACCTCTTCCAAAAACTTTATTTAATACAATGGAATGGGCAACTTGTGATATAAAGATGACGGAAGAAAATGGTATGAGGATAGTATATTTTGACTATAATGAAAGTATGCTTTAAAAGAAGAGGTCCAATGGTTAGAAAATGTAAAAGTCCCCTAGCCTGTGCTGTTTAAAACATAATAAGGATATTGATTGGTACTGTAGGCTCACATGCTTTTCTAGCCAGAAGAGTCTGTTTATTTAACTGATGTTACATAGCAGGGCAGGGAAGGGAAAAAAAGGCATTTTCAGAGATGTAAGAGTGAGCTGGAGGTTTGTATACGTTGCTTGCATGTGATTATATGTGTTATTCATATATAGTTCAAAATATTCAGAGAAACAACGAGTCACTCCTCCTTCAGCCCTCTATCCCAATACTCCTGCCAGAAAGAAAGGCAAAACCAAAATGGTTTCTAGTCGTGAGATTTACTCAGTCAACATGAATTTTCAAGTAATGTTAAGTTCATTTGTCTTTTTTTTAAGCAACTCGAGTTCATGTTTCTAATTTTATTTCTATAGCCAGTAAGCGAAGTACTGTTTGATATACAGCTGAAGCGCTTATGTATTTTACTCTAGAAGTTATTTTTAGCCTCACTAAACATGATGAAAATTTCAACAAAAGCTTGGAAATGTGTGAGACCATGCACAGCCTCAGTTTTCAGTCCCATGGCCAAGACCCACTTTTACTTTGGGTGGGCAGGGAGGAGCCGGGCCAAGGCAACCTTCTGGCACTGGGTCCTACATGCCTCAGGGTGCACTGGGGCCACCCCATACCTTCAGCTTTACCTCAGGGTCAGATATCTGGTTGTAGATCAATGGATTGTGCACAGGGTGATCTGGACACCTGTGTGGTTGCAATTACATGTTGAACTCCTGCATGCTGGTTAAGGGTTTGTGGTTGAGCAACGTCATAGCGAGGGCAGCTCTTCCTTGGGTGAGGAGAAAGGAGTGCAATTTCCATAGGACTGTATATTTCTGAAACCCATAAAGTGCAAATAGGGACAGGAAATTGTATGGAAACACTCTTATTTCATGTGTAAATGCTGAGAAGTTCAAGAAATCCTCAGGAATACCCAAATGTGAGGATGGCTTCATCTGACATATGATGACAAAAACAGGAGGACCCACTGCCAAACATCTAGACAGAAAAACAACCTTATTTAAATACGTCAGCATGTATTTGTGAATATGGAATGTACTTGTTCTGATGAGAAATGTAGATAACAGGTGGCAGTATGTCCAGGAACGAGATCAAACCATCTGGATCATGGTCTGCCTAGTGCCAGCACTTAATTCTGAGAGTTGCTTACTGGTTCTGGTAAAGGTCCCCCAGGGGCCCCATCTTTGGATTAAAGAGTGCTAGACATCCAGTGAAAGTGCATTTGTTTTTGTAGTGCTTGCAGGTATAAAAGCTCAGGGGAGACATGTTTCTGTGCTGTAATTTCCAGGAAAGGTCTTGCTGGAGGAAAAAGAATAGGGTGTATAAATCTGATGTGCTTCTTCCTCCTACTCCTTTCCCCTCTGCCTCAGATAATGATGAGAGGAATAATTATATAACCGCTTTAGTTTCAGGTGCCTTGAGTACCTCTTAGAAGGTATTTTAACAAAATAGAAAGTAATAGTTTGTTAGAAATACATTTAAGATCTGGAACTCAAGTGACCCACATGAATGTCAAGTCCATAACTTATTAGAAAGATCTGCCTAAAAATTGCTGGTTCATTCTGACCTGTGGGTGCCTTCCTGGGGTCAAAAGTTCCCAAAAATGAAATGCTTGTTTATCTGCCTTTACATTTTGAGTGCAGTTTGGTAACCAGTGTGATGGCTGCAGTCCTGAGATTTGTGATGTTAGTCTACTTCTCATCTGTCTAGTGATATGGCCCATGTTTGTGGGTGTGTGGCAGGGTATGCTGCCACGTTAATGTTACCCAGACTTAACTTTCTGACATGCAATAGTCTGTTCCTGGGACTCTAATCTGCTGCTTTGGAAGCTGACATTGTTTTGACAGAGCTGTGCCTGTGAAATAATTTCTTCAGAAAGTTTCTTGTGATACCTGCGTGGGTAAGTGGCAGCACATAGCACTTAAGATTAAGTGCTTCCTATTTGCCTAAGTAAATTCCAGTAAAGGCATTTTGGCTTATATCAGGTTAGCATAACATTCACTCAAAGGGCTGCAAGCAGTGAGTGTGGGCTGAAAGCAGTGAGTGTTTGCAATCAATTACAAGTCAAAGTTTTTTCTTGATCGTGGTCAGAAAGGAAAATGTTTAGACTATAAAATAAGCTACTTCATGGTCAGGGTAGAGATATATATTTTGATGACTCTGCATTTCCATAGTGATTTTTTTCCCCCTTGCATGGTCTCTTTCCTCTCAGTTCCTCTATATAAATTTGATTGCTACTGCTGGTTTTGTTCATAAGCCATCAAGGCTTAAGGCAGTCTTGCCCCCATCAGTCATGTGCTGCATGAATTACATGACCCTTGCTATATCTAAACAGTAATTAAACAAATATAGGACATATATACATATAAATACAGAAATAAAGTGCCTCTTGATCAGCTGTAATTTGGTTTTATTTCATAGAGAGGAAACGATGCTTTAAATAGACATCAATATTCATTTTGAAATATTGATAACTAGTGAGCTGATATTCATCTTTTTTTGTGAGAAAATGTGACGTGCTCACAGGTGTCCCTAGAGTTGATAATAAAAGATGGTGGCATCAGACCTGAATGACAGTGGAATGTTTTGCTCTGTCATCATAAGTGGTATGGGATAGCAGAGTGGTCACCTGAATTAGGAGATCCTGATAATAATAAGTCTTTCAGATCGCTCAGGGCTCAGAGTTGATGGCTCTTGGGTACCTTATGCTGTTCACGAGAAACTAGTGACTTTGGACCAAATGGATCCAGATGGAAATAGATGTTCAGAAAGGTATAGTGTACATATTTAGTTTTATGCAAGATATCTGTGAAAGATCCAGGTGAAAATGGAAATCTAATACTATAAGTGACTGATTGCCACTTACCAGGAAAACAAACAAACAATCAAAATAAAACACCACCACCACCCAAAAAAATAAAAGAGTAAAGAGGAAAGAAAATAAGTTCTCTTTCTCCAAATATGGTCTTCTTTCACAGTAGATTAGCTGTTTTTGTTCAAGTCTCCTGAATCTATAAACTACAATTCTTGCTTGCTGGTCAGTGGGATATTAAACACATACCATTGTATTTTTTTCTCTGATATTTCCAGTCTTTCATTTCCAGTCCTGGTGTGAAGCAAGGTTTTCCTGGTCTAGTTTAACCTGGAGCTGGTCCTGTTTCTCCCTTGTCTTTTGAAGATGTGTAGTAGAGGTAAAAATATTTCTATATATCTGGATTTCTAGAGCAGAACCGGTCAACAAAGTATGTTGGTGGCATCCTTTTGTCATACAGCTGAAGATGATTAGATTAATAGTTGAGACACCATGGGATTGGGGACAGGGAATGGGGAAGGAGAGGAAATGATAATATGTAATGGATATTGAATTCATTTGAATGAGTAATACTCATAGAATTATTACTGAAAATAAATAAGAATATAAGGGAATTTGCCTTTTATGTCATCTACTGGTTTTACAAGAAAACAGATATACAGTTAAAACTATTCATTAATTCCATAATACTGGAGGGAAAGATTGATCTAAAAGGCAAAGAAAAAAAGTGTTATTCTTTCTGCAAAGCATCACAAAATAACCTATTGCTCTTTGACTAATCATCCATTTGGGATCATTAGCCTGGAGTTTTGCTGTTAAACATAATTGGCTGTCTTTTCTCTCTGGTGTTTGGATAACATGTTTTTATTGATGTTAAATGATCCCTGGGGGATGCTGAGTACCTAAATTATTAGTGCTCATAAAAAAAAATAATAGAATAAACATTTCTATTCAAGTATTGCTGTGCTGCTGGCTTTTGGATAATTTTTTTATGGATGAGATGTGATCCTTTGCTTTTAATTCTCTAGCATGTGTGCTCCATAAATCCAAACAAAGAAAAGATATGTAGTGGTTTGTGTTTTTTAAGTGAGAACTTGTTCGCCCCTTAATATTCTGTGAATATACTGAATAAACCTTTCCTTGGAAGAAGTTTGTTGGGTCTTTTGTAATGCTTCCTGAAATGTGAGAGCAAGGTGTATGTGTCTTAACAGCTGAAAGGTGAGAGAGAAACTCCATTAATTATGAAGTCTGCATCCCACAGATGTGTATGTATTCACACCATTCATGTTTAGATTGCTTATGCAATGTTTTGCAGGACTATGTGTTTCTGGGTAAACTTTACCATGCATGAATACACATTTTATATTTGGGAATCCTGGAGAGAAATATGCAGTCTTAATAAGAAAGAATAAATACATGCAGAATGGGACTATCTTTTTTTAACCAATCAAAGACTTCTACAATTATTTCCCTTTATTTTATTTTACTGAATGCTGAATAAATGCATAAAGAAGTGATCTTAAAATATGCAAACTCATAGTTACTTACTTCTATATGCATATACATTTTATAAACACACATATTAACTTTATATAGAGTTGTTGAAAAAAAGACAAATATGTCCTTTCTCAACTTTGATATATACCTTCTAGTAATACAATATATTTTATAATAACATAACAGAAAACTTTTTTTCTGAATAAATGCAGTTCATTAGCAATGAATAAAGTGTATTGAAATGCCCAGTACCTCAAAGGCCTCATTAGAATGCTTGTATTTAATAAAAGAAGGTGGAAAAACAATGTTTTAATTAAACATGCAATGAGATGGTTATGAAAAGATCCATTGTAGACTTGTAATTATTAACTCTAGGTCAATGGGGCTCAGAGATCAGAAGCTTGAAAGTGCTTTTTTTTCTTTTCTTTCTTTTTTTTTTTTTTTTTTTTTTTNCAGAGAAGAACTGTCTTATGATAAATATAGAGTGTCAGTTCCATTCTCAGGACTGCTCTGATGTTCTTGTCTGACCTTGGCTGATGCATAGCTTGTATGCTCCAGAGATTCACTTCTGAAAAAAGAGACAGAAGATTCTGTTTTTCTAATTTCCTGGAGCAATTTGAAGCTATGTATCAGCTATATGATGCATTTTGAGAATTTCAGCTATAAGGACCTATTATAATATTGTTGACCAAAGCTGAAAAGAAGAAATTGAGGTGCAAGTGTGACAATAGACAATGGCAGGTAAAAGGAAAAAATAAAAGAAATAATAGAAAGATGAAAGACAAGAAATTACAAATGAAAGACAGAGAAAAATAAATCTGACATGATAGAAAATAGTATGTCATTCATTTTAATTTGTTCATATTAATTTCTATTTCTCAAGTACACATGAGAGTCAACTTTAAAAAGTTACCATTTTGGAACATTTGAAGCAGCTTAGTGATTTTTTTCAAGCTGGTTATAGCCTTGGAAGGTCTATGAGGCAGTCCAGAACTACTATGTTTCCATTTTCAGCTATGGCTGCTAAGCTCGCTGCTGTTGCTGATTCTGAGTTCTCCAGGGGTATTTCTCTCCCTACTCTGCTGGAGCCCTTTAACAGCACCTGCTGCCAGGGTCTTTGCCTCAGAGGTGGGATCGCTGCAGTGTTAGTGGAAAGCTGCAGAAACAAGATGAAGGTAGGGTTTTTTTTTTTCGGTTGGTTAGTGTTATACCTCTCTCTTCCTGCAATTTCTTGATACAGAAATGTCACTTTGCCTGACATTACCTTTTGTAAATACCACCTGATGTGCTGCTCATGTTTATTGTGTCTCATGTGATCTGAGCTTGTACCATCTCCACATTACATGTTACACGTTTGTAAGATTTTTGGGGAAACAGCAAAACAGTAAAATAATATTGAAAGAAATATACTGTTGCTGAAGTGTAGACCTCAATGATGCCAGTATTTCTTCTTATTAAGGTAGGCATGTGGAGATTGTGGTGTCCCAGTGACAAGGAGACCATTTACCTATTTCTTTAATACACAGTTGTTTGCTGCTTCCTGACTTCATTCATGTGTGAATGAGTTTACAATGCTTTCTACTGACAAAAGCCATTCAGAAGGCGTTGGCAAAAGACCAGTTCCAGTGATCCTGGTTTGCTTTATGAGCTTCTTAGAGACCTGGGAAATTCAATGAAATATTAGCAAAATGCAGTCTGGATAAAGTTATGGATGAACGTGACTGTGTCATGAGCTGTGCTACTCAGAGTATTAACACGTGGCATTTTTTCCTTTATTGGAAATCTGCATCTCAGCTGTTACAATGGAAGGTAAAATAAAAGCACGAGTTATGAGTTGATCTATAGTGAGGTACCCTGTGGATGTGAATGTATTCTCAGTAGGTGAAGCAAAAAAAGAATCTGTTATATTTGCTAACTGGTAGATTGTATTCAGGTTAATTTATCATTAATGTTAGTGTTTGAATTCAATATAAAAACATCTTAACTGTTTGTGGTGTCATTATAGAGAAATACCTCAAATTAATTTTATTTCTCACTCTTAAAAATGCAAGACCAACTTCTCTTTGAAAAGAATCAAACATGAAAAACAATTTTATTCTACAAAAAAGACAATTTCAAATTACTTGTGGTGTGCGGTAATGCTGATGATTCCTCTAGGTGTTTCAGAAAATCATTTTATGGTGAATTTAAAACTAACCTTCTGAAAAAATGTGAGCAAAGGTAATTTCACAGTCCCCACAGTCCTTACCTTCATTAGAAACTTCCTACATGTAAGAATCTAGACTTTTCCTTTCCTCCAGAATGACTATGCCACTGTGTTTCTTCTGACAAAATCACAGGGCAGAAAAGCAGCTAGAGACACTTTAGAGAAGGAAAAAATAATCTTTTGATGTCAAACAGAGGTAAGAAGGCAAAGTCCAATTTTGTTAGAAATCATGTAAAGGCAAAATTGAGCTTAACAGTCTTGCTACTACCATACATTATACTTGCTAATCAATAATATCATCAGTGAATTTAAGTCTCCCTACCTACAGGGAAGCACTTTGTCATGATAAATTTTATTTAAATCACATATTTTACTACTGTTCTGATGTTTGTCTCCCTCCTTGATGGCCCTCCAAAGGGGCCATCCAATATCTCCCTCTTTGTCTTCCTCCCTATTTCCATCATGCCAGCCATCTCTCTTACCGTTAGTCTGAATGAGCTTCTGCTGACATCTGCAGTTTGAAGTCTGAAGAAAAGGAAGCAGTGCACAGAAATCTGTGAGAGGTGGCAGATGTTGTGACATTGGCCTTCCTGGGGTGTCTTCAGTGGCTGTTATTGAGCAGTTTCTGTTAGATCCAGCTTGGCTTCACCAGGAAATATGTCAGAGCACTGAGCTCACCAGCAGGCTCCAGCAGGCATTCGGGGGTGAGGCTCCTGCCTGGCTCCCCTCATGGCTCCCCATGCTGCTGCTTGGCAGAAGTAGGTAGGGGGAAGAAAGTCAGCAGCACAGATTTTTGTCCTAAGAAACAACACATCTTCTCAGGATCTGTTTCCTTCCAAGACTTTGTATCTGGACATTTAGCTTGGGAAGGTGATTGCCCCTAAACATTTCACACCTCAAAACAGTCATTTGCTTTACCTATTAAACTCTTTGTATGAGGTTTAGATAAAGATTTCTTGTAAATAAAAAGCATAACAACTTTGCATTGCCTGTGGTAGCTGAATGGTATATTGATCTGAAGGGTTTACTTAAAGTTTAGGGGTTAGATTCATGAGCACTTTGGTTTAGACTGGGATGGCAAAGGTATCCACAGACATGGTTCCTGAATTGCAACTTACAGCCAGAGAACTTAATGCAAACAAGCACTGACTTTTTTTTTTGGTGGTGGTGTGAACTAGTGATTCATATTTGTTCAGGCTATTTCTGGAATAGGACTGGAAATTCCCAGATGAGTTACAAGGCAAATGGCTACAGTAGTAACGTAATGAATCAACCAGTACACCTAGTATAGCTCCATAGAAGAACTGGGATAAATAACTCGGCAGCGTAAGTCTTGGAAACACACTAAGGCTGAGTTTTCATTTATGCATTTATCTTCTTAACAGCGTGTTGTAGGTTTGGTTTCGGTTTTTCAACATCATCTGTGGAGTTCAGTCTGTTAGTTTTCTTGGGTGAATAACATTTCCTTTCCTTCCTGGTGAAACTCTAAAAGATCGCCAGGTTATTGAAATAATTCTCCTCAGGGGGAAAAAAAAATAATTCTTGTTTCTACTTTGCTGGTATGCTAGAAAGTAGCAGCATGTTCTTCAGAACCAACAGCGTCGTCTTCACTCAGTGTCTGAGTTTAACTTGTCAGTGTTATTTTATGTAAGTTGTTTGCTTAACAACTGAGAGTTTCCAGATATCTCATTTTTCTTAAAGACCATTTTGAAGGTACAGTTTTTCTGTATCTTCCATACACAGCCAACCTTTATAATGTTATTTATCAAACACATAGTAAACTGTGTCAAATAAAACACAATCAACTTACTTGTTCTTTCTGTTCTGTTAATCTATGAGGCAACCTGTATGGACATGGGTTTCTTGAGATCTCGGTGCTGTTGCTGTCAGTCTGCTTGTTCTGGCCTCGCCATGCCTCAGCTCAGCTGACTAAGCCTGCTGTGAATTTTGCCTGCTGAAAGAGATAATAAGGCAAAATAGTTTCACCTCCATCCTTTTTGGGAACTGCAGTGTATCATCACCATGGATAAAGGATCACTTATTGGTGAAGTTATCCAGCTCAGTGGTTGGGCTGATTTTTACGTTGCTTTATTAGAGTAGTGGAGAACTTTTTTGTTTAGCTTTTTTGAGAACCAGATTCTAAGACCATATAGTATAACGAATTTAAGAGCTCTCACAGCATGAGAAATGGATAACAAGTGAAAAGATTAACAGAAGAAAAAAAAAAACAAACACAGAATCACTGTGAATTCAGTAGTGAAGCAGGAAATGGTAACCCCAACATATCCTGACAGTGTTTCTGGGTTTGGAAGATGATGATTCCAGATACCAGTAAAGAAGCCTCATACTGAGTCAATAACTGTAGTGATTCTCAGTAGTTTCATGAATAGACAGCACTTGCAAAGCAACAAAAACTCCTTTTAATTTGGTTTTAAGAAAACATTATTAATGGCTGTCTGGGAATGGAGAGTTATTAGAGAACGTGTTATTTGTCATTTGGATTGCAGCAGCTTTGTTGGTGTAAAACTCTCTTCACAGACCTGTAATTGCATGACCTTAAGTATGCCTAACTTAATTATAATTTTAAACAAGTTAATTAGATTATTTGATGAATTATGATATGGAGAGAACTTGGAACAGTGTTCAAGATGAATGGAAGTGAGCCTTGACCTTTATTTATATCAGTATGTTCTTCATTTTCTGGTAATGCTTCTTTACACAAGTACAAAAAAGTCTTGTTAAATCTTTTTGAGGAAGTTTTAAATTCCTCCAGTTTATGGAGTCATAAACAAAAATCTTATTCTCTGTTTAATTTTTCTGATTAAGCCTTCAGTATCTTTTGAGTTACACTTATGTCAGCATATGTGATATCCTACATGAACAAAATCAATGCAGTTTAGCTACTTCTCTTGTATGCATGCTGAATGGAAAAGTAAGCATTAATGCTTACTCATTGAGTGTGGACATTTTTGTAGAGATTACTATAAGCTCTGATCTCTCTACATAGTGGAGTGCTCAGTTTATGTGCTATATAGTGATATAATTTTACGAAATTGAAAAGAGAAAAATTATCAGGAAAAAATATGGATTTACTTGAAGGTGCACAGAAGAAAGAATTCACAACTTATTTCTTTAAGAAAGAAGCTTTTCCCTGAGGTGAATTGTGAATTTGGCTAGGAATAATGTAGCAATTAAAGCATCGAACTTAGTCTGATCTTCAAATCTTTTTTTGTAAGTAGGCCGCGTAGAAAAGACATGTAACCAAATAAGGATTAATAGGATCTGATAATCTGAATGAATAGTTAATTATAGATTCAGTATTCAATTACAGGACATATTCTTTACATTGGTAAAACTGGAAGTACATCTGTATACTCTAATGATGAAGATCACGTGTATATTTCACCCAGTCTGAGAGACCATTGGACATCACCTATTTCCTTTCCATGTGCTGCTAGCCATGATAGTAAAGCTGCCCAGCTGAAATTACCCTATTTTATCTATTTAAATGGTTATTTTGCAAGACCTGGACAGTGGTGTGGATGAAAATATCCATACCTTTTTCAAAAGAAATGGCAGTGGGTAAAAATTACACATCGATGAGTTCCAGGCACTGGAACCTGAAAGCTTGGTTCTTTGTGGCTGAAGTGGAAGAGGTGGTGTTATTGCTTTTATGTGACAGGATCAGGAGACACATAAACTATATTGCACAAGAATATCTACTCTAATATTTTTAGTAGTTCAGGCCCATAGTACTAAAATATTGACTTCTTGACATTTTCAGTTCAAGACAGTGACAGAAACCCCATAACAGAAATGAATTAGCTGAAAAGTGTATTTTTCCCCTGTCCTGTGTGGGTAGTCATCTGAAAAGGGCTATAAATACTCCTACATATTTGTGTAATCTGAGTCTGTTTCTCCTAGGGCCCAAACCACTGAAGTCAAAAGGAATTTTTCCAGTGACTTTAGCTGTGGATGGATTTGTCACATAGTGAAGTGCTCTCAGGAAACAGTATCTACTGATATAAACAGTTATTTTCACTAGTGTCTATTTTACTCGATAACTTTAAAATCATGTTCTGCCTAGGTTATTTGTGAAGCTGCAGTAGTTGTACATAAGCAATAAAGAGGCAGGTGTACATGTGAATTAAAAAAATCTTTGTGGGAATTTTGTGTATGCATTTCTTCTTTCTTAAGATTTGCTATTGGAAAACTAAGACTATTCACAGGAGAAAGCCCTTCATGAAAGAAAAATGTCACTATTTTCTTTTATCTTTCCAGTTACATTTATATATTTTCAGATGGTGGTGTAAGCAGTCTGCAGTTTTGAAAAAGAGCTGTAGAACATACAGTACATTGGAAAACAAATAATAAATATCAATTGATTTTTTTTCAGTTGCTTGAAGCTACACATTATTAGTTTTCAAAACGTAATCACCTTTTCTTCTCTGCTGCAGAATCAATGCTCAACTATCATCTTTATAGATGAAAAGGTTGGAATAGTTTCTCCTCTTAGTAAGTGCAAGCACATGCTTTTGAATCAATAATATTTTCATTTAAGCATACATAATGTTAAATCTTGGTAATATACTTAACGGAAGTCTTTTTATTAATATTTATTTCTCTCATTGGAAGAAGATGGAAAATGTGCTTTCTGTTAATATGCTTGGAATTAATACTATTTTTGATGGTAAGAATCTGACTCAAAATGTGACCTTCCCAAAAACAAGAAGTCCAGATTATTATTTAAGTGTTCTCTAGTGTATTTTGACTATAGAGAAAAGTACTTTTACTTCTGGGCTGTGCTGTCTCTGAAATTCAAGGAAATTCAAGCCTCAAGTTTGTAAACAAATCCTGCCATTTTAGGTAGGTTCAGTCCTAGCTAGACCTTGCGTTGGTTGCTCTCAAGAAGTAACCTCTCTGTCTTCTGCACTGGAATTTTTCCTGGACTGTTATGAATTAATCTGTGGTACTCATCGGCACAAGATCTCATTAAGATCAAGGACATGGCAGTATTACATACAAAGGAGAAAGACAGTGAAAATACTTAGAACACCATTAATGAAGTTCCAAGCCCTGAAAAAAGACTGTTTTGAAATGGCATGACTCTTCAAATACTAAACTTTAGCTACTGGGCTTTCTGTATTGGCAGATGA
>WEKW01001923.1:0-18135 GCA_013389905.1 Sula dactylatra
TGAATCCCCACCTGGAATGTAAATACCCTCTTCTCCTCAATGCTGCTGAACATTCCACAGACCCATTGTAAGGTGTTTTTTTCAGGGTCTGTCAAAAAATACACTCCGGTCTTACAGGGGATTACGTCTCCAGCTGCAAACAAATCCCTCATTTAATGCAGCGGTGCCGCAGCAGAACGCTGGCGGCCTTCCAGGGGCACAGGAAGGAGGAGGAGTGGTGAATGGAGGGCAGCTGTGTTAGATATTATCAACGGACAAGCAACGGCAGCTTGCATTTTTAGAAATCCATGCTCCTAGTTCAACTATTCCAGTCAACTGTATCATCACGGGACTCAGATAAAGTAAATACATTTGTCCAGGCTGATGCAAGAGCCTGGGAAAGGGAAACCTGGTGAGACCACAGGCTGACAGAGATAAAGCTTCCCAGGAGCATGGAATGGAGGAGTTTCTGAGCCTAGTCCTTGTACATCTCACAGAGCTTGGCAGCAAAGGCACCACTGATTCTCTCTTCCCAAGTCTCTCCTGCCTGGGAGGAGCTGGTTGACAGACACCCCATTTGACCTAGGAGCATCAAGTCCCCAGTTGCTGGAAGCCAGGAGAGTGTGTGGGGAATGGTTTTGCAGCTTCTGCTCTTTGCATCTGTAATTGACGGTCAGAGACAGGCTCCTGGTTTACGATATTCCAGTGCAGTGGTCTCCAACGTGGGATGCATGCACCCCTGGGGGTGTGCAAGACGATCCACTGGGGTGTGGGAAGAAAGCATTAGAACTGCAGTATTATATGTATATAATTATCAGTTACTAAATATACATATACCGGGGGTGCATGCTCAAAAATATTTTACTGATAGTGGTGCGCAATCAAAAATATTTGGAGACCACTGTTCTAGTGGTTTCAACAAATGCCTTACATGTTCTTTCTTACTTTCTTCTATAACATCAGCCTCCAGCTCTGCAGAGCCTTCATGTTCTCTCTGATTTCTTCACTACCAGGGCTTCCTTCCTCTCTTTCTCACCCCTAGCTTCCCCCCAGCAAATTAAAATTCTGCTGACACTCTCAGCTGCATTTGTCGTTTTCCATTTCTCATCCTAAGCAAATATGCACCATGTGCTTTCCACCGTGACACAGCTGCTACACCCTGTTCCAAAGGTGCCATGGAAGTGAAGGTGCCAGTGTGAAGGCTGCGCACACTTCATTTGTGATGTTATCTGGCAGCTTCTGCTCTTCTGTTCTCTTCCTGACTCGGGGTGGTAAAGACAAAGCCTCGTGTTTCGGAGCAGCGCAGAAAGAACTCAGGGGGATATTTCAGGACATGCTGTGAAGACTTCTGAAGTTTCAAACTCTTTTGGCTCCTGCTAATTTCTCTGTAGCTCATTGGCTGCTGCTACAGTTTAAGAGCATGGATTCAGACCTGGTGCTGTGAAACTCAGTCCTCTTTCTTTTTTCCCCAGTGTCTCCTACCTGAGTGCAGCTGTTACATTCTCCAAAGCTTCTGATCCTCCAGCTCTGCACATCTGAGCAAACCTTCTGTCACACCCTCTTCCCTTGCCTTCTCTGCTTGTGTTTCTCTTTCCCCAATGGCACAGCATTCTGATTTTCTTCTATTTCTACCTTTGACAGAGACTTAGACTCTCTGCCTCCTAGAGAGTCAGAAGAGGTAGGACATGACAGGGGTGTGTGAAATTTTGAGTGGGCTGGGGAGACTGTGGAAGGATGGATTGCTTTCTGTTTCTTCCTGTCCAAGAATTAGGGGGTAGCAAGAAAAGCTAGGCGGTTTGGCAGGTTCAAAACAAGCAAAGGACAATTCATCCTCTTTTAGGAAACCTGTGAACCCCTTTCCACAGGTTTTTGTGGATATAAAAGGTTTGCACAACCTCAAAATATGAGGAGACACATTTGTGGAGGAAAAACCCATTGAGGGCTATGAGGTTGAAAGACACACCTTCTGACCTTCCTTGTCCCCAGGAACTGCCTGGTGTTGGACAGTTCCCTGCTACTATATCCCAGTAAGAGACCAACGAGAAGCACGGAGCCTGCTGAACCCTCTTCCATCTGCTGGGGTGTTTCCCATGACCCAGAGAACAATAGTCAGGGCTGCCTAAGTCCTGCAAGAAAGTTTGGAGAGTTACCCGAACTCATCGCTTCATTTGGTGGAGTGTAGAGGGGGTCCTGGGAGCAGCTCTGCCCTTTTTGAGCAGGATGGGAGGGATCAGGTCGGGGCTGACCTGACAAACGTGTGCTAGAAGGTGGGTTTATCTGACAGCGCTGCTGTGTTGTTCTTGTTCAGGTTGAGATGGGAAGCAAGGATGGGGTTTAAATCATGGCAATATTTGCCCTAAAGGTCCATAGTTCCGGAAGGGGCTTGCCTGGGGAGTAAAATACCTAGCTTTCCTAGGCAACATAAAGTCCTCTCAGAGCAACTGTTTCCAGACAACTCTTCTTGTGTTCAGAGACTAGGATCTCTCAGAAAGGATCCCACGTAGAGGTCCCTTCTGCCTTCCTTCCCCTATAGCTGGTTCCTGTATTGCTTGGATAAATCTTTAAGTCTGATACAGAGAGCAATTGACTGTGATGCACATTTCCTTCTCCAGCCTTTGAGTGACAATTTCCTGGATCCTGGAAATTTTCCAGTTGCCTTGAAAGATATTTTTTCCTGCCCTCCTCTTTATTCCTTGTCCAAAGCTCAAAACCCAGGCAACTAGAGCATCCAGTTTTGGTGGAGAAGGAACTGGGATACCAGGAGAGGGAGGGGGAGAGGGAAGGGCAGAGAAAAGGAGAGAGGGAGAGGTTTGGGGGTGTTTGAAGACACTCTCCAGGGAGAGTGGAGGGAGCTAAGGTGGGTCATTGTAGCCCAGAGGGTCCAAGAAGATCCAGGATCAACTCAAGAGACACCAGAGCTGAGTTACTCTGAGTGATGGAGCAAGGGGCAGGAGGCAAAAATCAGATGCCAAGGGATAAGGTTGAAAAAAATATAAAGACTCTGCTCTGAGACTGGGACCTGCCAAGGGTCCCTTCCCAGCTGCATCTCTGACCACCCAGGTCTTCCCCGGTTTCAGAAGTGGGGTCCCCCACCAACTTCAGGTGTGATGGAGCTGGCTGAAACCAGAGGGACAGATGGTCTCCAATATTTGTAGAAATCTGGGCTTCTCCATAGCCATTCTGGGTGATAGAAAGATGTGTTATTATTCTGAGGCCATGGGACAAAGGGAATGAAAAATCATGGGGCTTTTTTTAGACCGCTTTGTTGGAAATGGCATAACCTGTCCCAGACAATATACCCCTGGATCCCATGATCCTGGGATTCACGTGTTCCTGGATTCCCTCTCCATGAGGCCTAAGTCTCAGGTCCTGTATCCAGTTCCCTAGTCCCATGACTTTGGTCCCCTTCCACCAGAAACTCAGCCTCTGCACAGAATAGCTTCTCCAGGGGCTTCCCCTCCCTCCACCCCCCCCCCCCCCCCCCAAGAGGTGTGGAGGATTCAGCTGTATTCTCCAACCATTTTCTGGAACATTCCCATTTAAGCTTTGCACCAAGCAGGTTGGAGTTTTGGATCTGACTTGATCCAGCTATCCTGCATTCTTCCCCACTGCTTGGACACCCCTGGGCTTTGTTCTGTTTGTGAGGACACAGGCTAATATTAACCCAAGCAGAAACTCTGTTTCAACTTATGCAATTGCTGTAGAAACTGCCAGATCCTCTGATGTTGCCATTAAAGCTACTGACAGTCTGCTGGTAAAAGAACACAGGGTTGGAGGAGGGGAACTAAAATCTCCAGAAAACATATAACCTGATGTGGGAGATCTGCAATCCCCCACTCCCAGGAATGCCAATGCACTGACTGGACCTACCCCATGCTCAATGCTTCCCTAGGGCACGAGGATCTTGACCTTTCCCCAGAGAGCTCCAATCTCCACATAAATCTCTGCCTTGATACCAGAGTGTCTTAAAATAGTTTTTGATCTCTTTTGGCATGTTTTCTGCTCATGTCCCTCATTGCTGTGAAGCTGTGACATCTGCCTCCACCTATGGAAATCCCATCCAGCAGTCCCACCTTAGCCATATACCCTCCCCTTTCTGAAAATTGTTGCTTCCCATTTTTTCAGGGACCTCATTTCCCCTTGAGCCAAGGGTATTGGAGCACATGACCACATGGAGTCCACCGCTATTCACCCCATTGCCGCTGAAGCTGTCATCACCTTTGCTGTTGTTATTGATGCTTATCACTCTCTTTACCACTCCCTTTTGCCTTGGCTTTATTTTCTTTTTGTCCACATTCTCCAGTTTCTCAGGCATGCAAGATTTCGGCTTTGAGACTTCAAGGCCATGCCAATTAATTGCCACAGTCCCCAGTCAGCAGCTCATAAGTGAGGCTCTTCCTATTGTCCTGCTATGGATCCTCCAGGGAAGGATTTCCCGCTGTGCCCTAGTGGGATTTCCACTGTTCTGACTTGTGCACGTGGGGAAACTGAGACCAGAGGAGGATATTCCTAACGTACAGGGTGTAGGGCCTCATAGCGTTTACCATGATTCAGCCCTGCCAGGCATGAACAGAGCTGCTGCAACTCTAGACAAGGCAGGAACCGTGGTGCAGGCTTCCTGTTCCACGGGGCTGACTGCCCCCTCCCAGAGCCAAACTGAAGTCCCACAGGCAGTGAGGCATGGGGCCAGGGCATGTGTGAGAGGACTGACTCCTGCGCTGTTCCATCTCCTAAGCCTCAAGTTCTGTCACTCTTCTTGAAGCTGGGGTAAGAACTGAGGTATCCAGTTCCCTAAACGCACATGGAGAGAGAACCCAGACGTTCTGCCACTCCCCTTGACAGCAATAGCAAGTGATTAGAGCCAGCCAAAAATTCACCCTGCTGGGAAGACACGAAGAACTTTGGCTTTATTTTGATGATTAATAATCTTTGATTCCCTTTGTGATTCCATGTTTCCCAGTGGATGAGCTCCACTGCCCTGATTCTCAGTGGAGGGGCCATGGCTGAGCCAGAATCACTGGGGATGGGGTACAGTAGTCAGAAGGGGAGCTACAGTGAAGTCTTGGAAACAGCCCCCTTTTCACAGCAGAGCCTGCAGTCCCAGTAGTGCCTCTCACAGCAGAACTAGCAGAACCAACAACTTCTCAGACCCCTCCAGGCTCCCTGCAGGTGAAAGAGGGACATCGGTGACCCTCCAAGGAGAGGAGAACAGAAGAGGGAGCTGGGATAGCCCTGGGAGCCAGTGTGTTCTCACTCCAGTGCCAGGTAGGTAAAAGGAAAGGACTAGGAGGACAGATGCCTATAGGGCTGTGACTTGATCTGCTGGGCAACAACCCCCGAGCCCACAGGATGGGACACAGACTTAACCATGTACACACTGTTATTCACAGGAGTTTCCGTGTTCCCTTGCCATACTGGGGAGATGTGCCCTCAGACCAGAGAAGCAGGAGGAGGAGGAAGAAGAGGAAGAGTTAGAGGAGACACAGGGCCAAGAGCCTCCCCTCCATGGCTGGCTCTGAGCAGGGCTGATGGGAACTGGAACTTTGGCCAGATGGCTGCACTGGGCCCCTCCTCTCCACCCACGAGGACCAGCCTAACCTGAGCAGGGCCCTTGCCTAATGTGCTAGGCACTTCACATAGGCCCAGCAGGAACTTTACAGGTAAGCTGTAAAGACTGTGCATCTGTGTGTGCGCGCGCATGTGCACACACAGTCAGTACGTGCAACCGTGGGATTGTGTGGCTGTGTCTATGTTTGTGAGAAATGGTGTGTGTATAACGCTGTGTGATCACAACAGGGGGGTGTGTTCAGGGAGTGGGCTCAGTGCGGTTTGTGGGTGGACACATGGAATGAGCGTGTATGAAACTGTGTGAGTACACAGGAGTGTGCGTGCATGTGTGTGCCATGGTGTGTACCCAGTGTGCATGTGCAGCGATGTGTGTGCATACACATCCATGTCTGTGCGCGTGTCCATTTGTCTATGTTCCCCCCTACCCCCAAACATGATTTCCCTGAAATTGTTTCCCTCTCGCTGGCCTGCTGCATCAGGGAGTGATTGGCAACATGTCCAAGGCACAGGACTGAGATTTATCTATCTGGAAACCAGCAGCCCCAGAGATCTCAGGGAACAGGCAGTGGAAGGATAGGGGGAGAGAATCATCATCACTGGGAATAGCCTTACTAGGGACAGGTTGAAGGAGAACCTGCCTAGCTCTGGATGGCCACATATGACCCCCAGGGGAGAGGAGTGTCTCCTTTCTGGCACTCTCTAGGGCATGGTGCACACCCTACAGGCAGAGGGGGCCAGAGGGGACTGAGTGCCTGAATGCTTGGGTCCTCTTCCCATCTACAGGGAGATTCCAGAACTTAGTGGAATAGAAGTGAGGGAATGGGGGAGCAGCCCATGTGCCCAAGCTGTACTGGAGGGATTAAAGGCCTATGTATGAAGAATTAGAGGTCTTGCTTTTGTGATAATTGCGCCTGTCTTATAAGTGGGGTGTTCTGCTGATGTCCAAAGATATCCCCTGGGGCAGAGCCCCCTGCCATGGACATCACCCTCGTCCTGCATCTGTCATGTCAGGGACAATAGTGATTAACAGCCAGGAATGAAATCTCTCCATGTGAAAGCCGAGAACAGGACCAAGGTGTCTGATTTCTCAGTACCTCCTTCCCTTTCTGTATCACTGTGGTTGTCTGCTCTATGTCCAGAGCCAGAAGGAATCCAGATGTTGGAGCTGCTGTTCCTTTTATGCTCACCCCCGTACTACGTCTCTGGAGTGCAGACAGCCTTCACATTTAATGTGCTGAGCAGTTTATTTGTCCCATAAATAAACCCCAGGAAAGAGAATGTATGATTGGATGGGTGCAACCAAGGTTAAGTTTTTGACCACAAGGTAGCACTGGTAACTGCTGAAAGAGCAGAACTCTCTGCTGCACTGTGTCCATGTCACAACTCTCCTCACATCCCTGATCCGCACCCAGCTCCTCTGTCACCCCACTGAGATGCTCCAAAAGCTGAGTCCTCTGTGCGCTGCCCCACTACCCAGCAGTTGTCCCTGGTTATCCATTAACCCCCAGGTTCCCCAAGCCCTCTGCCCTCCTCACCTGACAACTTGCCCCAGTCAAAATGGAGATGTACGCCCAGTTGCCAGGTCAACACCGTTGGTTAATTGGAAACCACCCACCGACCCTTTCCCTAAAAGTGACTGCAGGAAGCTTCTCCTTCATCTGGCTGTAAACCCCCTCCTCCTCAGGGAATCTGACATCCAGGCACGCCCTGCTCTAATTTCCAAAACCCACTGCCCTCCAAGGAAAACAAGGTGTCTGGGCTGCTACCCCTGGCTCTAATCTGCAGACACACCTGGCTTCTCAGAAGTAGGCTGTGAAAGCCAGCATCGAGGCAGTCCTTTGCAATCCCAGATCCACAAAATGCTCAGAGAAAAGAAGAAAAATAACCTCTTCATTGCAGCATGAAGTAGATAAGCTTGGAGGGCACTGGATGCCAGTTCTCCCAGGGTCAGTGGAAAGGAGAGGTGGGTATAATGCATCCAAGGCTTCTTCATGTGCACAGCTGAAGCAGCCATGGTTCAAACAGGGATGAATCCCATTTATATCAGTTCCTCCCCCATTTCTCAGCCCCAAAGACAAACTCAGGCCTCCACCTCCTCCACGTGGAGCTCTCCACTCCCTTCAGCATGGAGCCATGGGGCTCTGGGTTTGTGGGGAACCACAGATGGGAAACCAAGGCTACAAATGGTGACCATAGAGAACAGAGCAACTTGAAGGTGAGGAGGGCTGATGTGCAACTTCTACATTTGAATTTGTTGGGAACCTTGTGAGAGTCACAAGCTAGAAAACCACAACCCCAGCAATCTAGGACATGGGCTTATCAAGATCACAAACCTCCAGGGGGAGGCAGCCAGGAATCACCTGGAGTCACATGCATGGGCTGTCTCCCCACCTGCCCTGTATTGGCAGGCAGTGGAGTCTATGGCTTAAAGGGGTGAGGGAGGCAACAGGAGCTAAATTGTGAGTTGTCCCTGCCCAGAGCAGGAGACGTCCTGGGTGAGCCATGGCATGGCCCTTGTGAAGGACAATGACCAGGATGAGAAAGTCCCAGAGGAGTTTCAGAAGAGATTGTTGGGACCTCTGCTGTTTCCTAGCATCTGGCCTGGCCTACCCACTGCATCCCCTGCTGCTTGCCAAAAGACAAGAGGGATGCCCTGACTTGCTTATTCTTCTTTATCTCCAGTGCTGCTGAATAACGAAAGAGAGTGGAAGTCCCCAGGGGAAGCTGATGCTCAGGTATATTTTCACAGTCCACCAAGGACAGAAGCTGAGAAATCCTTCATGGAGCATGAGGCATAGGCCCAGTCAGGGGTACCCCAGCTCATGCTGTAGCTGTGGGGAGAGGGAGATGCTGTCTGGCACACAAGTGAACTGTGCAACACCACAGTCTCCGCCTGTTGATCCAGCGGCGTCTCTTGCTTAGCAATTGCATACAGTTTTCCCCATGCCTTTCACTGAACTTTCTTCCTCACAAAAACACTGAGTTGGGTGACACCCCACTAGCTTCTCCTTCTTAGCATCACGAGGTGGAAGTACCGCCAGGGATCCTAGCCCATTCCCACTTGTTTCTCCTTCCCTGGCACCAGGTAGAGCTCCAGGCACAGGGTCCGACGGTTCCCATGAGGAGGGAAAGGTGCTGTCTTCACAGCTCAGCATGGTAAAGACCTCTGTCATTTGTTGCCTGGGTTCCTTTCACCCTTGCCACTCTCCCAGCTGTTCATCCCTGTGCTCATCGGGGTCCCCAGCTAGCCTATGCTGAGTTCGCCCCATTCAGGAGAGACCATGTGGGTGTCCTTCTGAGCAGAAACACCTGAGGGCGCTGTGGAGAGGATGCCAGTGACCTGAATCTTGCGAGCCTGTGAGCAGAGCAGCAGGCAGGTGTCACTGGCAGAGCACGAGTGAATGAACTTGCACGGTATAGCTGCTTTCAAGACCCCAGCAGTCTCACCGGCTGCATCCTAGCAGCGCCGCCCACACCCCTCTGGAGGACAAGCTCAGTGCTGCCAGAAAAGGAAACCACCTTGGACAGGTTGATTCACAGGGCAGAGGAGGCAATGGCACAGATGGTCTGAGTCCCTGAGCACTCCTTGAATTTGCCAGACAAAGTGTGCTCCCGAAGCAGAGCTGCCAGAAGCCCTTGCCCCAGAGGCAGCACCAGGCTGAGACACCCAGGGCTCCCCAGCTAGGTCCCAGGGAGAAACCATCTCTGGAGGAACTTGGGCTCCTACCTGTCAGCAAGGCAGGTGGAGCGAGAGGCCACCCTGGCCCAGATCCTCAGCACCTCTCCTCCCTTACGCCTCCCCCTTTGGGCCACACTCAATTCTTTCTTCCTTCCCACGCCAGCGCATTGACTGTCCCTCTTCACGGGCATTTACCTTCCTTTCCTACCCCTGCCACCAGCTGTGCTGGGCGAGGGCTGGAGGGAGCCCTGTACACACACACACGTGCATGCACACATACACATACATGTGCACACACACACACATTGACCCCTCATTTACCTCCCATCCCCATCACAGTCTTCGCTGCACCAGCCAGCCTGGAGCACTTCCAATACTCAAACATGCATGACTAGCCTGGCTGGAGTGGGCAAAGGCTCAGGATGCCGAGCATGTCCTGTCCCTGCAGCCCCTCTGTGGAAGAAAGAGGGTTGGAGAAAGCAGCCAGGAAAGGGAATCATGGCCTGCTTTGTCTCCTACCCCTCCTGGTCCCAGGATGACAGGCGTTATGGGCAGGGATAGTGTGGCGCAGCTGAGGCCCCCAACTTTCCTTTGTGATGTTCAAGCACATTCCCAACTCTGCTGCAGAGAGTAAGAGGAACTAACTGCAGTGGGATTCACAGCTTCTTGCAGGAGAGCAGCTGGAAGCTGCAGACATTGTTTTGCTCTTCAGAGAAAAGGGTGGGAGAAGTGCTTCACTGCAAAGCCCGTGAGAGCCCTCAGCAGGCAGAATGCTTGGGCTGTTGTAGTGTCTTTCCCAGTCCTGCCTCTCACTGACATTAATTGCTGTGCTCACAGTACTGCAAGAAAAAAAGCCCTCACAGAGCCAGGGGAAAAAAAAAAAAAAAAAAAAAAGAAATAGCCATGGCTGGGGGAGAGAGGAAAAACACATGGGAAAATGCAAGGGACCTATGTGTGTCCTTCACGCCTCATTTCTCCAGCTCTCAGGGACTTCAGAAGGAGAAGGGGAACTATCAGTGTTCCTCTGCCTTGCACACACTCAGACTCCCATGTAACTTCAGCATAGTTCTGGCCATGCAAACCCCCTCTTCCCTCCCCATCCCCCTGCATCTCTGCAGGGTTTATACTTCCCTGTGATTGTGTGTGTCATTCGCCGGTGTTCCCAGCCAGCCAATCCTTTCTTACATTTCACGTCCTGCCCAACCCAATGTCTCATCCTCACTCAGTGGTTCCTCTTCACATGTCTCTGGGTAGCTACAAAAGGCAGGTCCCTGAAAGGACAGGGGCTTTTTCCTCATGGTTCCCTGCTGGTTCTTTGTGGCCATGCTGGACCTTACGGGTAAGTGAACTCAACTCACCATTAAGCACCTACATCGATTTCACTGCTTCTGTCCCAGCTATGTACCCAGCTGCTGGCAGTGCTCCATTCCCCAAAGCTTCCTGTGCCGAGGATGGGCAATGCATGCATGCATGCAGGTGGGCAGGAATCCCTGAATCTCCTGCAATGGCTCTCTATTTTTTCTTCTGTGTACAGCCCCCAATTGGTTCCTTTTTTGGACACAAACTGTTGAGGAATGTTTCTTGCCTATCGGGGAGAGATTGGAAACTCACCTGCTGGTCTGAAGAGCTGTCCCATTCCTTCTGCTGCTCCCTAGCCTGCCCTGTGCCTTCTCATCCTCTTCTCTACCAACCCACAGTGCCTAGTTCATGTCTTTCCATTTTTGACTCCTTCTCAATGCTCCCCCTTCTCCCTTCTAGCACTGGCTCTGGAACAGTCCCCAGACACAATGATACAACAAGGCCGGTCCGTGAATCTGAGCTGTTCCAAGAAGTTATCCACCAGCACAGCTATGTACTGGTACAAGCTGCCTTTGGGGAAGGACTCCAGGCTGATCCTAGTGGCTTTAGCATTAGAAGGTGGCACAGCAAACGTTGAGGAGGATTTCCGAAGCCATTTCAAGATCAGTGACATACAAGGAGACAGGACGACGCTTTTGATAGAGCATGCCTTTCTCAACGACTCTGGCACATATTATTGTGCCGAGAATGAGACACAGTGGCTAGGCTGCTGAGGGAGCTGAGCACAAACCTCGCCCTGCACAAAAGGGACCTGCTTTCCTGCTTGTTGGTTCTGCACAAGGCAGGATGATCCCTTTCCACTCATTACCTCCTCTGCTTCCTCCTCTCCTCAGGCTCTGTGAGTTTATTTGTCCTGCTTTCTCTCCTTGCCACCCCCACTCCTCCTTGCCTCCCGCTTCGTTTAACTCTCATCTACATTATATGCACTTCCATCAACACTCCTTCCCCTCTCTGCCTCCCTTTCTCTCCTCACCTTCTTCTCTCTGTCCCTCTTCAAGCTGCACTCCAGACTTCCTCTCATTCAACCCCAGCCAACCCTGCTCATCATTCTTACTGTCAGACAGAAAGGCTGTTTGCATGAGAAGTTCTTGGTGCACCTTTAGATAAAGGCAAGGCCAGGCAGGTGGCATAATAGCTGGTACCAAGCGGGAGCTGCCCACGTGCTCCTCCATTACAACGACCTTTCTGCGGTTATCCTGTGGCCAAGGGGTACAAGCAGGACAGCACAGGCCTTAAGGACGCGCTGCACTCGCAGCGCAGCACAGCACAGGCCTACTCAGGCTGTTATGTGGATCACTAACTTTGCGAGGGAACAACCCCCCCTTGGAAAGCAGACATATTGTCTATGTCTAATTAGCATGAATTTAAACTCCTTTTTGAACAAGCATTGCTTATGTAGTGTTTGATGTTTGATATTTAACCTAAGCTTAAAGACAGGATATCTTGGCCATCAGCATTATCCATTTAATCAAGGACAAACATTCCTTTTGGAAGAAAATAAAGGAGAGTTGGCAAAAGAAAATAGCCTTGAATTGTTCTTAGGTGACACGCGAACATATATGGATAAAAAGGGTTAGGGTACTTTGTCCATGAAGACCACCAGAGACCACCAAGGACCCCCAAAGAGAGGAAGGCATGCGCAGAAGGATCTGAAGTAGAGCCAGGAAGAGTGACTTAATGCAACCTATGTAGATTAGAATGAATATGTATTAGATGGGCAGAAGATGTATTAATTTATTGTATAAATATAACAAAGGAGCTGGCTTCAGTGTGCTTGATTTGTGAAAACCACCAAACATCCAGGCTTGCACCACCCTGAAATAAACAAGCGATGTCTCTCCTGAGTGTGTGATTATTGACTCATTGCGCACCAGGCGATGAATCTACTTTTTGGACAACTCCTCCTCCAGGTACAGTGGTCTCCAGGTCAGGATCAGTACCTTCCACCCCTTGATCCACATACAGTTTACTTTTCCCAAAGATATTATATCAGTTACAGATTATGTTAGCAAACTGTGCAGCTAAACAGAAAGGTCCTGACAGGTTAGGGCGTTATTTCTGTCGTAACATACACCAGTGCGTGGCACAGGCCAGCATGGGGCACTCCAGCAGGTTCCCGCACTGCAGCTTCTCACGCTAACATACAGGCTTCTCAAGCTCTAAGCACAAGACCCCACAGAGCAGGCATGGCCTGGTCGAGATCACTGACTCCTCAAATATCATGTGTTCTGCAAGGTTCCCAATGCACTGCCCTGCCACTTGCACACCCCAGGGAACCGCGTGGGAAATGGAGACCCTCCCCACAGACACATCAAGCACAGCCTCCTCTCAGCTGCAGTGCTGGGGGTGGTGTAGGGTTTTTTGTTGCCTGCACAATTTAGCCCACCCTCTTTGTTCTTTTCTCCCTTTTCTTCTGAAGAATCCGGGGTCATCCCTGAATCTCCTGTAGGCAGTTTGTGGAAATGAATACAATGGGACACACCTGGACCTGCAACACAGGGTCTGGGAGCTGGAGGTGTTGCTGCACCCTTCTGCTAAAAGAACACAGGGAAACACCTTCACTGCAAAGCCTGTGACAGCCTTGAAGAGCCAGATCACTTGCTCTCTTGGCCGGCTTTCCACTGCTGTGCATTACTGGGCCCACGGCACGGACGTGTCAGAGGCCTGGCAGAACCTCTGCATGCACGGAGTGTGTCAGTTCACACAAACTGCAAGCCTCACTTCCTGCCTGCAGAGATTTAACACAGCCTTGGGTTGGTGAACAAGGCTGTGCTCCATGCAGTGAAGAAGACAGGATTTTCTCCAGCTCTGTCCATCTTTGTCCTGCTGCTCCTTTGCAGAATGCTAAAAAAAGGAGAGCATCCTCTGTTCTCTGGCGTGGGGAAGGTAAGTCTGTACCAGCATATCCCACAGTGAATATTATTCTCCTCAGAAATCCCTCTGTGGGGCAGTGTCCCACGAGGGAGTGCAGAGCCCTAGTGCAGAGCCAAAGGCAGCCTTTTCTCTCCTTGAGATCTCCCTTTGGAGGAAGAGAAAAACAGTTACAGAACTCTTCTCTGTTACGCTACGACAAACACCAGGACGACAGGTGAGCAGCCTTTCCCACCTCTGGGCAACACGATGAGCAGCGCTGGGATAAGCAGAGAAGATTCCATGATGCAGCTTGCAGGGTTGGGAATCTGTGAGCATGAGGGTGTCTAGAGAGGAGACTAAGCTGAGGGGCACAGACACAAACATACATTCCCAAGCTGCCTTTCTCCTCCCTTCACCTGGTGCCTCTCTGTGCACCCCTGTGCTGCGCGCATGCTCAGGCTGCCACAGAGCCCCGTCATGCCGCTGTGACAACGCTTGTCTCCCAGCTGTGCGCACGCAGACGCAGGCACGCAGCAGGAAGTCAGTGGAGCAGGGTACAGGCACCTCACGCCTGCACGCAGGTGCCATTCCCCACGGCTTCCAGCCCGCCAACTGCCTCCTCACGTTTCAGGCTCTCCCTCACACGCAGAGAGACGTGTCTCTTCCTCTCTCAACCTTTCCTCTTCACGCATCTCTGTGCCTGCGCTGTCACCACAGGCAGGTTGCTGGAAGAAGGTGGCCTTTCTCCATGGTTCTCCACTGGTTCCTTGTGGCTGTCCTGGCCCCTGTGGGTAAGTGAGCTTCCCTTCTGCTTGAACAGCTGCGCTGAAGCCACTGCTGTGCCTCGGCTGTGCCCCCCGTTGCTGGCAGTGCCCCATTACCCAAGGCTTCCAGGCAGAGGATGGGCAATGAACAGGTAAGCTTTTCCTCAGCCTCTTAACTCTGAAAACTCTACAGACCTACAAATTTGTTCTTTCTGTCCCGTTTTAATACTTCAGTTGGGTGTACTGAAGTCATTATTTTTTCAAAAGAAATTTGGTTTGTGGGGATTTTTTTCTCCTGTATGTCTCTCTTGGAAACAGGACACTGTGCCATAGCTTGCTGACATCCTTATGCCACCCCATCCCATGTCATACCTCAAGGATGTGCTTTTGTGTCCCCTTCAATGCATTCCACTCCTCACATTTCTTCCCTTCTCTTTCCAGGCCAGGCCCTTGAGCAATCGCCAGACACAGTTATCCGAGTGGGAGACTCTGTGACTCTGAATTGTTCCCAAAAGGGGAATGCATTCTCGTCCATGTACTGGTACAAGTTGCCCGTGGGGAAGGATGCCACTCTGCAGTTGGTTGTATACTCAGTGGAAGGTGGCAAAGCAGAGGTGGAGGACGAATTCAAAAACCGCTTCCACAGTAGCGGGACTAAGGGCAGCCGCTTATCTGTGGAGATAGATCGTGCCCAGCTCAATGACTCAGGCACATACTTCTGTGCTGATCAAGACCCACAGTGACTCAAAAGCTGGAGCAGCATAGCACAAACCTTTCCATGCAAACAGGGATCTGCCCCTAGCACACACAGAGCCCTGCATCTGACAGTACCCACTCTTGACCTCCAGCTCTGTCTACTTAAGGAAAGTGGTGGTGTCAGCTGTCTTCTGCCTGTTCTCTAATTTCTTTCCTATTCTTTCCCATCTCTGAATCACCTTTCTTCTGGTACTCACTGCCTTGCCTCATTTCTCTGCCATCTATAGACTGCCTCTTACCTTCCTCCTCTACTCTTTCTCTCTGTCCCCTTCCCATTTCTTCTCTGTCCTCTCACACCTGTCCCTCTCCTATTTCTTAAATCTTCTTGCATTTCTTCTCCCTTTCAGCCTGTTACACTAACTCATGGGTAAGCAGGATGTGGAATAGTTCACACAGCCCTTTCCTTCTCTGCCAGCTGGAAAGCCATGGCCAAGCTGGAGTTGAATCTGGCAAGGGATCCCCAAACTGAGCACTCCTATGTGTACTCGTGTGTCCACAAGACTTGGGGGTCTCCTGGGATTGCTCACTCTGCAGTTTCCAAGAGTACAGTTGCCTTGCTTGGTAACCTGGGACTCTGCATGCGTCCGTGTGTGAGGGGGTCCGAGCCCCAGAGCGCTGGCAGGACCATGCCACTGAGCACTTGCATGTCTGCATTGGTCCCTTGGCCCCACCAGTCTCCAGGGAATGGGCACACTGCTGTGTGCCAGGGTCCTCAGGTTGTGCCGCTACCCTGCGACCCGAACGCTGATATATGTGAGGTAGCCCAAGTCTCAACAATAGCTGGGTTCAGAGCACAGTCCTGTAGTTGAGAAGCCCCAAGCTGCAACATGTTTTGTGACAATAACCCACCATAACTTTGGCTCTGCTAGTCAGAATGGAGCTGTCAGGGCCAGGAGGGGGATCATTCCCCCACTCTGCTTCACGCTGGGGAGGCCACAGATGTGGACTGGAACCACCTCAGGACAAGGCAGATGTCTATCAGGGGTGTTGGGTGAGCACTGGAACACAGGGCATGTGGCGAGAGGTCGAGGGTTCTGGCTTTGTCCAGCCAGAAGATGAGAAGGCAGGGGAGCATTAGTTGTCATTCCCTGGAGGGAGCTGAGACAGGCAGGTTAGAGACAGACTCTTCTTGGAGGTGCCCAGGAAAGGACTGAAAGATGATGGCATAAGCTGGGACAGGGAAATTCTGCTGAGGCAGAGGGACAGATCCTTTGCCAGAGGAGTGAGACAGCCCTGGGACAGGGCCTGGTCCTCAAAGGATTGGTTCGTATCTGGGGAAACTTTCCAAACTGTCCTGGTCCAGGCCCTGAGAGACCTGTTCCAATTCTAGAGTCAACCCTTACCTGACTGGAGGGCATAATGGAAACCCCTCAAGTACCTCTGTGAGCCTTCGGTGTATTCCCCAGTACAGTACAGCTTTCAGGAAGAATAGGGGAATGTTTGGATGAGAGGGTCTTTGTGGTACTCACAGAGACTGCTGGATCTCCATTAAAGTCCTGCCAAGACAGACAGTTGTGTGTTAATCCTGTTTGGTGATAGGAAGGGGGGAATAGAAGGTTACTCTCTGTGGAAGGAACATGCCCTCTGTCCCTTTTCCCTTTGCAGACCACTGCATGGTTCAGGTGTTACAGATTAACACCTTTGCTGAAACCAGTTCTGGGGTTCTTAAAAAAACCCTGTGATTTCAAAGGGATTGTAGTGGGGTCCCATCACACAGGATTCTAGCCTTAGATCAGGGCCCCAGGATTTGTCCAATATGAGTGTCCTCAAGCCTTGACTTAAGTCCAGTGCTCCCTACTCCACCACACAGAAGTGCTTAGCTCTCTTGCAGCCATTGGGGCTGCACCCCACTCTACCCGGACCTCTCTGGACTAGACCAGACCAGCCTGGCTGCCCCCACCCCACTTTTCTTTGTCCCTTGGTCAGGACAGGATGGGTGCCCTCTCTGTGCCCCTGGGGGCAGGAGGTGGAACCAAGGCCTGGGGTCCTTCCCACATGCCACTAACGTCCTGGCCATTCAAAGCATTGTTGACCATGATCCTGCCGTTGAACCTGCCTTTGCCCTGGGAAGACAAATGAATGTCACCCTTTGCGCAGTGTGAAGCAGGGGCCACTCTATACCCCTGCCCAGGGCCAATGTTCAGCTATCACCCCAAACCTCTGCCCACACGGGTCCAGCCTGGGACCTGACTGCTCTGCACTCGTGTCACCAGGTTATAGGGCACAGATAGCTTCCCCAGAGAAGGAGAGGTCATAATCCACTTGGGGATTAATCCCATAATCCTCCTGGGAAGTAATGTCATAATTGATTTGGGATTAATCCTATTATCGCAATGAAAATAATCCTGTAATGCCCGCCCCCAATATCATGCTCTCTTCCTTCCTCAGTGTTTCCTCCTCACACATCTCTGTGCCTGCGCTGCCTGTGCTGCAGCCAGGGGCAGATTTCCAGCACTGACTGTTTGGGAGAGTATGGGTTCAACTATAGTTTTCCTCACACCATCACAAGATGCAGCCTTCTCTCTTTTTCTGTAGAGATCAGAGTGGGGAGTGATGAGACAGGGTTATTTCCAAAGGTGAACAAGAGCCTGATTGTCAGGGATCTGTGCCAGGTATTGTCTCTGTGGAGGAGTGTGATGGATGCACCCAACCCCTTAACCAATTAAGCAGTAGTTTGCTACAGGCTTCAAAGGAGACAAAGACCTAAGCTGTGACCGGGCCAAGAACTCCTCTAGTTCCAATCTGTTCTCTGAAAAACCACAAAGGAGCAGTATGACACAGTGAGCACTGATGGATATGAGCTTGGAACACGGATCACGCATTAACACAAGAATAGTGGGTGGCTTTTCTAAGACTCATTTTCCCATGAACAAAGAAAGTTGTGGGTACAAGGAGTCTCGTGCATAACTTTTCCATCACATGTAATTTGACTATGAGCCAACAACGTTGTTCCATGAATACAGCAGCCTAAGCGACTCTTCTTTCAGCCCTCCCTGCTAAGCAGTTGGCTGCATGGTGGTGATCTCCCCTTGAGATGGGACACCTCTCAAGGCTGCTCCTCGAGGCAGAGAGATCTTTTACCAGTGGCACATTTTTGGTAAGGAACGGTATCACGCATAAACTTGTAGTATGGTAACTTTGCTTTGTGCCTTGGTAACTTTGAATCATTGTTCAAAT
>WEKW01001924.1:17807-38829 GCA_013389905.1 Sula dactylatra
TTTTCCCCCCTCAATAGCAGAACTTAGCAGCCTTTCTGAACTCTGATGAAGTGGGTTTCAACATCTTGGGCAGGAATAACTACTACTTGAGAGAAGAGCAAGCAAGGTGCAGTCAAAAGCTTGTTAGTTCCAGAAGATGCATTTTTCCTAAGTCTTTATCTCTGTCAAAGTCCCTGGACACTTCAGCACATCAGTGAGGAAACTGAGACAGGTCAGAACCGTAGAGGAAGTAAACACTGTGGAATCATGTCAAAGGCATGGTTGTAAGAGCAAAGAAATCAAGTGCATTTAAGCACACATGGTAATTAGTTGGGTTGTTTGGGGTTTTTTTAAGTTCAGTACAGAAAGGAAAGTTCTCTGCAGGTAAAGAGAGAAGGCCATTCCCAGCTGCCTGTTAAAAAAAAAACAACCTCCACCAAAAAAACCCCCACCTCCGAGATTTCAACTTAGCTTTCTTAAGTAACGGTCCCTTCTGAGCACATGATATTAACAATTTATCTCCTTAGAGCAATTGGCTTACAATTCTTATCATTACCCTACAGATAAGATACAAAGACCATTATGAATGGGTGTCTGTCCTTTCAAATGTCAGTGAGTACCTGGGACAATAGTTGCACTTCAATTAGGTGAAAAGGGGATAATTAAAAGAAAAATTCATGCTAAAGCAAACTGACAGTTAATCATCTAAAGTAAAATGCACTGACTTTTTTTGCACGTATAAAATGTATGTACTCATTTCCTGAATGTTACCTAAAAGCTGGCTGCTGGACAGGCAGCTCACAAGGAAGGACACGCTTTGCAATTGAAACAGCGTTGTCTACAAATTGCAGTGCAGGCCCAAACTCCAAGCGTGTGTCCCTAGCCCTCTACAACGTCTGGTTCCAATGGATGGCCACATTTCTAATCAAGGCATTCCATTATTAAATGAGAAACCTGTAGCTAACAACTGCTGATCCATGTACCTACATGGTGTACCCAGCTTTTTTCCCTCCCATCTTCACTGACACGTGCAATTTACTACCCTCACCAGGTAAGCAGATGTTTTTTCTTCATTTCAACTAATCGTATTCCCATTATAGAGACAACATCTGAACTTAAATCGCGGTGCTGGACTGCATGTTCAATACATGTTCCTCGGGGTCTGTGTCCTAATGGGACATAAGCACTTGTGCCTGCCAGGAAAGCTCTGTGCTTCCCCCAAAGAAAGCAGAGTTCCACAATCTGCAAATTTGTGTGTACGCGTGCACTCGCCCACGAGCACACACACACATCTAGTAGGAAAACCATCAGCTCTTTCCCAGTAAGATCAATTTGCCGATAATAATTGATTCATGGAAAAGAAACAGGAAGAATAATAGGAGAGAACTGCTGTAAAATGCAGCGTTTTACGGAACACTGCCACTTGGCCTGCTGTCATTAAGGGTGATTGTTTAAGAATGAAGCATCCTTGCCTCCCTGCGCTGTGTGAGAAAAGCCAGAGGCTGCAGAATTCAGTTGTTTTTGTGCAGGGTTCCTCTTTGTTTCCCATTTCCCCTCCCTGTCCCAACACTTCGCCTCTTTAAAGCTCTTCCAAGATTCCCTATAGGAGAAGGTTTGCTGCCCGCTCAGTGCTTCCTGTTGTATTCTCTCAGAGAGCCTTATCTCTGCAAGCTTCATGCAAACTGCAAGGAGATTTTTTGTTTGTCTGGGTTCTTTTTTTTTTACAAAAAAGAAACCCCAAACCCTGGGCCATTTCTATGGAATAAGCAGTCTCTCTGTTGCTGACTGAGGTGGTACGCTTTCTTGGAAAAATCATTAGGTAGATTTGTTTAGTTTGCAGGCTCCAAATTAATCTTTGCCTCTGTGATTTCTACAAAATGAACTCTGCCAGGTTGCCTTATTTATAAGACTTTTAAAACAATTCTTTAAAATCCCCCAGCAAGATTCCCAGGGATGTGGCAAGTGTGTCTCTCCACCTTTCTTTGGTTCCTTTTGTCGTTTGATTTTCTAGCTCAGCTCTCATCTCTGGCCCTCTAAATCACACTTGTGTTCAGGAAATAAAAGCCTTATTTTCTTGTAGCTCTTCTCAACTGCAAGAGCCTCATTGTATTTATCAGCTTCACTAACATTCAAAGTTAATGTAAAAAAAGGCCTTGTTTCCCAGATCCTATCCAATTTCCAATGTCTCCTTGTGCATCTTTGCAGCCAGCTGCCAGGAATGGGGTAAGAGCACTGGCTGTAGCTGCCAGTACAACTTGTAGCCAGAAGTCACCCTGAGCAACAGCACGTAAGCTCCCTGGCTCAAACTCCAGATGCTAAATTTAGTGAGAAGTAGGTAGTTTTTCTAAGGACACTTAGGTTTGGGGCCTCCAAGATGTCCCACTGATTGCAATAGCTATTAAGCTTCTATATCTCGGAGCATCTGGATAGTAAATGGCACTAAAGTGACCAGCAATAGGGCTTACTCTTAGGAAGGAGCATCCCAGAGTAGAGTTCGGAGCCAGGAGTCCCGAATCTCAGCTCTGCCCTGCACCCATTTCTCTGAGGCCATCAGACATATTTCACACTTTAACATGAGGGGATGCACCCAGGTACATAGACACATCTGATTAGTTTATATATACAGGCTGCCCATAGAGGAGGTGGAGGGCTCTTGGCCTCGGAGTTACCTTGGGCAGTGTCCCGACACAAGGGGAGTGTCCCCGACTGTAGAGCCGCTGCTCCGAAGAGGACTGACTCCGTTTATACCCTCGCCGAGCCTGACCTGTGGTCACAGGTGGCCGTGTCAGCTCCTACGGGCCGAGGGCTCCGTCTGCCGAAGACTGTGGATGTGACGACAGTCACAGTGACGGCATGAGGGCGTGAGAAGTGACGGCGCGAAAAGAATCATCGTTCGCTGTTCTTCAGCAGTCGGAAAGAGCTAGTCTCTATCAGGGCGGGTACATCTGCCACACTCAGACTCTGTATGCAAGTCCCACGGCTCCCCAAGGGAGATGCAGCTGCATTTCTGGGCAGGACATGGAAATGTCCCTGCAGTCTGTGCCACTGCCCAGGACACTGTTATTGACACACTGCAAGAGTCCACTCATATTTAAAACTAAGATTGAGACATATATTCTATATTCTTCCATTTTATATTTAACATGATTGCATTACTTATACCTGTGTTCTGCCCTAAAGCAGAAAATTTTAGTCTGGCAACAAAAGTAGCAGCTTCTGAAAAGATAATTATCAGGAATGCCATTAAATCTGCATGTGACCAGTCAGGGGTTTTTTAGTATCGGCAGAGACTGTGGAATAAGTAGACAAAATTACTATCATATATGACATGTGGGAGCACGGAGAATTTTCCCCAGCATAGAAGATGTAGAACAGTGAGGTGATTTCTGACTGTCCTTCAGCATTTTTCTTCTGTCTGCTCCATGAAAAGACCTTCTTTTTTTTTTTCCTCACTACTTTCCAGAATGGATAGAAAATACTAATAGAGGCAGGTGAATCATGAATGCTTTGGCAGACAAGCGTTCATACTCTGCCTCCAAGCTTAAAGAACACCTTTCTCCTTGTGATTGACTTAATGCTCTCCCTTGAATAATCTAACTCATCACCGCTATAGTCTTTTTCGAGGAAAATGGAGGATATCACCCTGATGCTTCACAACTGGTCATGCTTTTACCATGTCAAGATTTAACCCAAAATTTCATTTCAGTTATACTAAAACTATTGTTTAAAACCAGGATCTGAATGGCTTACCTGTGCACGCTGTGACCTTCTCGAGGACTGACTTGTCACTCCAGTGACAATGCCTGCTACATCTGGCAAAAAGAATCACCTACATTCAGAAAGCGCCTCTTTTTGTAGAAAGCAGGGTTTTAAAGTACAATTGGGTAGAGAGAGCAGCAAAACAACTTATGTTCCTTACTTTTCTGCAACACTCTCCCAATTTTGTTTTCAAAACATCCGAGCTAGATGATACCCAGGTGGGGTTTGGGCAACAAATACAGTAATATACATGTTGTCGTTTAGCTCCAGTCAGCAACTAAGCCCCAGACAGCCGCTCGCTCACTCCCCTGCCGGTGGGATGGGGCAGAGAATCAGAAGGGTAAAAACTTGTGGGTTGAGATAAGAGCAATTTAATAATGAAAATAAAACAATAATAATAACAACAATAGTAATATAATGAAAAGGTAAAAAAAATAGAGCACAATAACCTGAGAGGGGGCGGGGTAAACAAAACAGAGAAGTGCTGCAACCGCACACCACCCGCCAACCTGATGCCACCAGTCCCCGAGCCGCGATCGCTGCCTGCCCCCGGCCAACTTCCCCAGTTAATATACTGGGCATGACGTCAAGTTATATGGAGTAGCCCACTGGCCAGTTTGGGCCAGCTGACTTGGCTGTGGCCCCTCCCATCCCGGCTTCCTGTGCACTTGGCAGAGCATGGGAAGCTTGAGAAGCCCCAGACTAGTGTAGGCACGGCTTGGCTGCGCTTGGCCGCTACTTAACAACAACTAAAACATCAGTGTGCCATCAGCACTATACCAGCTACAGTGAAGAAAATTAACTCTATGCCAGCCAAAACCAGCTCAATATGGAAGATCCTGAGTTCTTATGATGTCACCACGCACACTTGATCCATTAACCTGAGAATTAGTAACAGAAATGGAAGTTCTTTAGACTAGCAGATAAAGCTGACAAATTACAATTCCCTTAGGGTTTGGTACTGTGCTTGAGAGTTCACATTTCTAAAGGTCCTGACACATCATTTCTGCTGGATTACTTCCAGCTTGTCATGACGTACTTCTTGACCATGTCCGTCTTTCCCATTTCTGTTACTTTCACAACTGCACTTCCTTGGTAGACCCATATTCTGAACATTAAGGACAAACACGAGGCTACCTTTTGCTCCTACTCAAAATTTCTGAATTACTATGAACCTCACTCCTCCCTCTGTTGGAAAGGAATTTGTTCTACACCAAGTATCAGTGGAAAACTCAGGCCTGCAAGTGCCGCGCATGACTAAGGTGTCCAAACAGCACTGCAATGCAAAGAGTAAATAGTAACATCACAAAACGGCTAAAGTATGTCTCCAGTGATATCTGAACACAGTTAAACCAGTGTCCCATGCTGCCAGCCCCATCAAATGGCAGAAATCAGCTTCACAGAATGCACGGTTTGAAGCGAATATCTGAAAACCTCAGCAGTCCTCAGCTCTCTTAACTGCAGGACACCTCATTTTTTTTGGAAGAAATGTACAGCACAGGCACCGATGACCAAAGTAACTGCAAAGGTAAACAAAGACGTCCTTGTCAAGCAAAGAGAAGGTATCGGAACACCTGTTTGACTGTCTTTTGTCCCGATTTGCTACTGCAAATTCTGAGCGCATTGACTCCCAGCACCAAAACACAGAAATGAAAAGGTGCAGCCCCTTCTTCCCACCGGATTATTTCTGTAACCAGGGTGGTGGAGAATTAGACAGGATAGTAGAGTATTGTGTGCTGTGAAACTTGTAATCACAGAAACCTCATTAGGTCGTTACTGTCTTGTATTTAGGAACTAATTAACTCGATGAGAACCCTTTGCGATTTTGTGTTTGTGGATAATGTGGAATGATTACTGGGGGAGCTCGGTGTACTAGTTCTAAGAGAGAACTGAACGAGGGAGTGGAGCGAAGGCTCCACAACTCCTCCATAAATCACTGTGGGTCCAGGAATGAGATAAAACCCTGGAACCATGCCCTGGCCAGCACCGCACAATTGCAAAATTGTGTCCTGTGGATGAACTTTGCTCATTAAAACCTCATTACAATACCAAAACACACCTCCATCCCAAAAGTTACCCGCCTCCAAAGCATGACCACCCCTCACTGAGCTTGTGCATTGAATTTTTCCCTAGTATATACCTTTAAAAGCAAAGTGAGAAAGTTTTACACCAATCAATGTAAAGGTAATATGCATATGACAGAAAAAGTGTATAAAAGCTGGTGAATTTTAATGTAAGGCGGAACACGCCTGAGGAGGAGATATCCCCCGTGTTCCCGGCGCCGTGAACCACCAACTCATGGTCGCTGCAGCCAAGGCTGCCCCCAGCCCCCACAGCCTCAACCAGACCTTCTCTGTTTGTTGGGATAAGCTCCAGCAGCACATCTCGCCTCACTGGCTTCTCCAACACCTGCGTCAAAAAGTTAGCCTCGATGCTCTGCAGGAACCTGCTGGATTGCGTGCGCCTCACCGTGATGCTTTTCCAGCAAATATCAGGGTGGCTGAAGTCCCCCATGAGAACCAGGGCCTGCAATTGTGAGGCTACTTCCAGGTGTTTGCAGAAGGCCTCGTCGCCTTCCTCTTCCTCGTCAGGTGGCCTGTGGCCAAATGCCCACAACAGGGATCACCCAGAGTTGCCTGCCCCTTAAGTTTTACCCAGTAAAGGTATTTGGAAATACCTTTAAGGCTTTTCTACTTGTATAGTTTTCTGAAAAACTTCGGTCTTGGATTTTGCTTTTAAGTTTGTCTTTTAAGTTTAATTATAACTTGGTTTATCCCCTCTCTTCTACTTCCTTAGAATAAAAGAGTTGCCAATTTCCAAAGCTTTTGATTGAACTCTGTACCTGAGACATGAAAGACAAACCATGGCTGTAGTCCAGGGTATGAAAGAGCTGATTTCTATATACAGGCTCATGGAGAGGAGGGGTATGGATGGTACAGAAAAACAGTTAAAGGTAATATTTGAAGTATCCAGAACTTTCTAACCCTGCCTGCACCCTGTAAAATGCACATTAGAAGATATCTTTTTTGTGACCTTATTTTAGGAGTATATCGTCAATCTATTTAAGGACCTGACTGACAAGCAGTCCTGGAGTGATGAAGGCCCAGTGTCTTGAGAGGTTGCTCAGGCACTCATTCCCGCTGTTTGCGCGCGTGCACACGTGCCAGCTGTACCTGCACAAAGCCAAAGGATATTTCACAGAACAGCAGAAACCCAGTGGAACCTTGAGGTCTGTCCTGTGACTGTTACGGGGTTTTCTGATACTCTGTTCAACTACACTAGAGTTAATTTACGAAAAGAGCTAAACTTCAGTCCTTTCTGCACGCCAGAATTGAACCTTCTTGGGTTTGTGTCTTACGCTTTAGCTTCGCAGTGCCTTTACAGTTTGGTGTATGATACGTGCCCAAACTAGCACATACCTCACGTGGTACTCCACAACTTGGGTTGTTAAAGATGTTCTGAAAAGTGAAAATCACATGTATTCCCTCATTTACGTGTCTGAAGATCGACCTATACCTGTTGTAAAAATGTGTGAACTGGTCTTCATGAACTTCACCTTATCTTTGTTTCTCGTCGTGACATAAGAACTCCCTAAAACACCCTCCAAAATGTCTCTGAGAGATTGTTCTGGGCAGGCCAAAGAAGACCATGTCGGTATCTGACCGGGCATAGCCATGAAAGGAATATACAAAAGCGAAGAAGGAAAGAAAACCAGGGACGATGAGTCCAGAATTTCTGGAAGTCAATTCCAAGGCAGGAGCCTGAGATGTGTAACTGTATGAATGATAGTTTTGGAAGGCTACATGTCTTTAAAAAAATAATACCCTTTCACTGCAATCATTAACTTCCATCATCAGCTCCCCAAAATATTTGCATATAGCTAAATCAACATTCCTTCCCTGCAGAGGTAAGGTCAGATAACGCTCTCAAGCAGGTATTTAAGAGTGGTTCACAGAACAAAGCTGCCTGATGTTTATCCTTACTAATTAGTGGATTTAGAAGGTATCTATACAATAAAAATACAGTAACAGCTGCTCACAGCTCTCTGTTATGGAGGGGTAATGCTGACTGACACACACTCCATAAACTTTGCAAACCCTTCATTTAAGCCCGGATCATTCCACCGCTCCGTGGTAACAAGGTTGCCACGCCACCAGGGGACAAAAAAAGAGCTTCTGAAATTAAATACCACTTGTCACAAAAGCTGCTACTGACCTGCATGAAACTGCAGTCATTGGATACTATTGACCTCTAAGGAACCTTTCTTTTAGTGATACAGCTTGCTCTGGCCTCTTCCCATTGTATTCTCATGTTAACGGTAGCGATGATTCCGCTCGCGTTCCGAGAAACCTTGTAAAGAAACCACGTTTGGCATGAGAGCCACATACGCAACAGGTGATCTTTCCAAACTTTTATGTTTCTATTTTGGTGGCCTGCAATTAATTTCAAGGGCTGACAACAGTGCAAAGGCTCCACAGCATTTGAGCTGCTGGACTGAACACATTCATGCTCGCAGCCCTCCTTGTCTATACAGCCTGCCGGGAGTCCTTCATCAGGAACAGCCCTCATGATTCACACACCAGCACCCTCAAGCCAAAGCAGCTATTTGCAGCCTGTAGCTCCAACTCTTTTCAGCTTGTAGCTCCAAGATCCCCCTACCCACACAGGATCCATCAACCCCGACCCCTCTGCAGGCCCATTTCAACTCCTTATTCTTCCCCAAGGCTCACCTGAGGAACCAGCTCATGGGCTGTTGTCACAGTCATCCAAAGTTTAAAAGATGCCAAGGACTTTTCAGGGTCATACAACAATGTGGGTTCCCGGTATGTGGTCAGTCCCCAGTTTTCCGTAGCACCAGCCTGAAAATCAGGAATAGCTGCTAAATCTAGAAAAAAACCAAACATAAAAATAGTACTAGTACCATTTTACTCAGTAAAGAACTTGCTCACCCACTCATTCCACCTCATGACTGCTCCCACACAGGCAGACGTATCACACCCACTTCTAAGGGCTCTCTTAGAGGTCACTGCAAAAACATCCTTTCAAAAAAGCTCTGTACAGAAGATAAGGATCTGCAGTTGCCAGTGGAGCTTTTCAACCTGTCCTTAAGTTGTGAGACAGCCACTTTAAAAGCCTGAGAGCCAAACCTGGCCCTATCTTAATACTCTAAATTACTGATTTTGCCCTCTTTCACCCTCTGTGCTTAAGAAAGTTCCCGAATAGCTTAAATTATTTCACACTTACCTTGCTCAGGTAAAGGATATGGAATGCTGAGGTAATCCTCGGGGAAATCTACACGTTTCACTGCCGCATCCAACGCATAATCAGCTTGGTTGATCTCGTCTGCCACCGTGTACACAGAAATGTACAGCAGACGAGCAGACGGCACTTCGCTACCAGCATCAAAAGCTTACAGAGGTTGCTCTTCAGCACAGCTACCTGAATGACCACAAAACGTGTTGCTAGAGCACACAACTTACACTTCTCAGACAAGAGTTATTAAAACATCTGCAGAAAATTGTCACTTTCATTTTCATGCAGAAAATATCAGAATTAGGAACACAAGTTTTAAAACCTACCCACCAGAACCACTATGCCCCTACAAAGACTTCTAGGATTTCCACCCCTACCATGTTCAGCTGACACAGGTCCATTTTAGAGCTGATTCTCCGTGAAAACTATATTTCGTATATAATCTTACATGAAATAAACTGTGTTACCAAAGCGTGTAATCATATCAAAAGTAAGGCCATTACCCAAATCCGTTGAAACTAATAAAGCTCAGAGTGCAAAATAAGGTAAATTCACAGACTTCACCTCACAGACGAGCACGGCTCATGACCCAGCAGCACTCTCTGTGAGGACCTTGGCACGACTAATCGTGTCGCGTCTCAGTTTAAAGGTGATGCACTGTAAAGGGACTGCATCGCACTTCAAAGGGACACCGGGAAGAAGCCATCCCCATGCCCACTCTTCCCCACACAGAGAACAAAAACACATCTATGTGTATAGACAGGCGGTTTCATTTGTAAGCGTTACTTACTTCTACATTGGGAAAACTAGAAAAATGAAAATACTGTTCCCTGCTTCAGTTTTCCGCAGTGTTTGCCACAACTGATCTCACACAGCTTCATCTGACTAGAAGCTGTATAAATCTCAGCACCCATCGTTACACGCGAGAGAAACGAACTCCTGCAAATCGCGACCCAGTTACCGCAGATAGCAGGTTTAGTACAAAATGAGTTGTGTGCTGGAGCTATCCATTTCCCCCTCTTGGTTACAGAGAGCCTTACCTAACTAAACTTAGACCTGGAACATGTTTAGCCACACTGAACTGTAATGCTGGCACCCACTCCTTATTTACTATGTTATCCAGTCCTCTGCAAAAGAATTGAGTTTTGAGACCAACTTTAAAAATATTTCGTTTTTGAACGGCACTTGGCGGGGCGGGAGTGGTGGTGGGGTGCTCTTCCCTCATTTAGAAGGGTTAGTCTCCTTGCAAACCAGCAACTAATGTCACTGAAAACAAGGAATAAAACTCCCTAACAATGGGCATGTTCAAGAGCACTACTTTATTCAGAGCCGGGGGCACGGGGGATCTCTCCTCCTAACACGTGCACCCGCTGCAGTTCATTTTTGACATTTCGACATGACAGTTAACACACCGCGCCTATCTAATACATAATCACCGACCTGACTGAGCAATCCCCTTCTTCCTTTGGTCTCTGTCTTCTCCGCTTAAGTTTGAAGCTGCAGTGCGATTTTAATTCACTGCGCATGCTCAAGAGGAGTGGGGGGGGTACTCCTCTCGTCCCTCAGTTGAGGCGGTGGTCGCAACCTTCCCCCGCCGGAATTACCTTCCCCCCAGTTACTGTGACTCTCCTGCTTTTGCTGTTTCATGGTTGTGGCATCCCTCGATCTTCCTTGCGGGAGAAGGTTTCTTTCTGTTATCGGTCCTTGAAGTTTCTCAGCTCGTGAACCTTGAACTCCTGTCACAAGTTGGATCATTGAGTCGTTTGTGTTTCTCAGGATGTGCCTTTAGGTTAATAATGGCTCAAGCTGCAAGTTTAACCCTTTAGTTATTTACCACACTAATCGTACAGAAGAAATAATGAAGAATGTATTACACCCACAGTAAGATCAAATGTACAAAAAGGAGTTAACTCTATATATGCGTACGTGTTTATAATTGCAAAAACCAGTTGTAGCTATTACATGTATGGCACTCGCACTCACAGGTTTTTCTGAAGTCCAGGGTATTTTTTTTACGCAGAGAAGGTCCTGCTTATCTGACAATTAAGTTAATACACAAGAATCGTGTCTTTATTCACATGTATCTCATCATTAATCTTAAAGTCTAAGACGAACATGGAAAGCATTTTGTGAGTAAAATAAAGACGACGGAGACTACGTTGTGCTGATCACTCTCACACCTCCGCTGGGATGCAGGACCCCACACAATGCATTACCGTCTTCATTCCTCTTCAACCCGAGCTCAAGGCTACCAGCAATAGCACCACACACTCTCGAAAAAGAGCCGCGGTGATGTTCAGATCATCGTTCCCATTAACGGCAGTTGTTCTCCTTTTGCTTTCCTGTTTCAAAGATCGGTCAGCAGCACAATCTGAAAAGCAGCCACCTACAACTGGCATATCGGACAGCGTGAGGTGCTTTGCTTCCCTCCAATCTTAATTGAAAACCTGGCTTTGAAGGTTGCTTTATCGAAACACGGGAGGGCCGTTCACGCAACCGTCAGCTCAAACTGTGTTGCTGCAAGCACTCTAAGCGGGGGAGAAAAAGAAAGGGGATTGGTCACACACCTTCCTATGAGCAGTGTTCACCCCCGTGATGTGTGAAAGCAGAGCAATTTCACATTTACAAAATAAATACAGGTACTACCAACACCTTTTGCACGTCAAAAAGGATGAGCCGCGTTCTCCTCCCTGAGTCCTGTAGGTGCTTTTTTAAAAGCCATGGAAGGACTGGGAGAGATTTGCAAAGTACTGGATGCTGCGAGCGCAGCTGTGCCCAGCTCGCAGTGGCTCGGCAGTGAGGAATGCCACCTGCTGCAAGGGCTGGTGCTCCAGCACCCGCGCCTCCCTCGCCGAGCGGGCGCTCCCGGCCTCCATGGCAGCCCTGGTGATGTGCAGGCGCTTGCTGTGCAGGACAACTGCCCTGGTCTGTCGGGTGACCGTAACCTCTACGACGGCGGTCCCGCCGAAGGTCGGGCTGGGGAGGTTGGGATGGATGAGGAGGTGGTAACGCAGCGGGATGACGTGCTTGGGGAGCCTCACCGCATCCCAGGGAAACCGCACGCTGCCGCCAGCCCGGCCACCGCCGAGAGCCAAGGCCACGCTCAGCAGTCCGAGCAGCCCCGCCGCCACAGCCGCACAAGGGCCTGGAAACGGTCGGCCCAGATGGCAACCGCCCAACGGGGACAGGAAGAAACCGCACAAATTCCCCCGCCGGGCACAAGCCCCGAGGCAGGCGGCATTGTTCCGCCGCCCTGGCCACCTTCAGCACTCTCGGTACCTGCCGCCGGCCCGCAGGCCCCAGCGCTGCCGCCGCCACCGCCCATCGCAGAGCGACTCTTTTGGAATCCAAAATGTGTGAAAGAGACACCCTGTGGATGCGGATTAGGGACCACTTTCAGCCTTTAAGAAGTGACAGGACATGGGGCAATGGTCTTGAACTAAAGGAGGGCAGATTTAGATGAGATATAAGGAAGAAATTCTTGGCCACGGGGGTGGTGAGGCTCTAGGCCAGGTTGCCCAGAGACGTTGTGGATGCCCCATCCCTGGAAATGTTCCAGGGCAGGTTGGCCGGGGCTCTGAGCAACCTGATCCACTTGAAGATGTCCCTGCTCATGGCAGGGATCGGGACGTATTGCTGTGGGTGGTGGGCAGGGTGCAAGAGGAAGCCCATCAACCGCAGAGCCAGGTTTCAGGCCTCCAGCCAAAGGGGGAGCGCCGGAGCTGGGGAGGGCTGCCCGTGTGTCGCCGTTTAGCCCCAGTCAGCAACTAAGCACCACGCAGCCGCTCGCTCCCTCCCCCTCGCCAGCGGGACCCGGGAGAGGATCGGAAGAGCAAAAGCAAGAAAACGCGGGTTGAGATAAGAACAGTTTAATAATTAAAGCAAAACAGTGATAGTAATAGTAATAATAATAATAACAGTAATAATATAAAGAAAAGGAAAATAACAAGAGCGGGGGAGAGAGGCGAAACCTGGGGAGGAGGTGAAAAGCCGAACAAACAAGCAGCGATGCCACTGCTCACCGCCCGCCGACCGCCGCTGCCGGTCCCCGAGCCGCCAACACTGCTTCCCTCGCAAACTCCCCCCAGTTCATGTACCGGGCATGACGTCACATCATATGGAATACCCCTCCGGCCAGTTTGGGTCAGCTCGCTTGGCTGTGCCCCCTCCAGGCTCCTTGTGCGCCTGGCAGAGCATGGGAAGCTGGAGAAGTCCTTGACTAGTGTACGCGCTACTTCGCAACAACTAAAACATCCGTGTGTTATCAACATTATTCTCATCCTAAGTCCAAACCAGAGCACTGTACCAGCTACAGTGAAGAAAATCAACTCTATCCCAGCCAAAACCATGACAGCGTGGCAGGGGAAGCAGGCAGAGGCAACCAGAGGCTGTGGCCAGAGCCAGCGGCGGCTCAGCTCCCCGTGTCACAGTGGGGGGCAGGACACCCTGCCCCTCCTGGCCTGGGTGGCCCGTCACAAGGGGACCCTTTGTGACCTAACCGTGTGGCACCTAGTGATACCCAGCACCGGCGCGGCAGCACCACACTGTGCGGGACTCTCACGAGAGAAGGCCATGGGCCGTGAGACTCCTCGAGGAGCCCCTGTGCGCAGAGCACCTCGTGTTTCCCTGCGGCCCCTGGCACACCACCAACCCAGGGCCAGGGTGCTTCGCCAACGTGCCACCGCCCCCACCGGGTACGAACGCTGGGCTGGGGCTGGGCCAGTGCCACAGGGACCCCCGGGGACCCGGGCCCAGCAGGCGCGCCCTTCCGGAAGGGGCTGGGGGCAGGAGAGCCGGTGCCAGGCCCGGGCTGGAGATTGCCCCTGTCCCTGCCCAGCTCCTCCGCCACACCACCTCCCTGCACCGGGCTGGGGCCGACTGCCGTGGGCTGTCCCCTTTGCACCCTCACCCCTTCCTTCCGTCCCGCAGGCTGGCACGTGGTTCCCACCACAGGAGCTCTGCACCCAGGGCAGCACAGGATGAAAGGGCTGGGGTGGCCGCTGAGGACCAGCAGCGCTCAGAAAGCCCCAGGCAACACGAGCTGCCCAGCGAGGAGCTGCGCTCTGCCAGCCCCACCGTCAACGCTGAGCACAAGGAGGAGGAGCAGGAGAAGAGCCCCGGCCAGGAGATCCCCTCCACAAGTGGGTATCCACAGGAGCCCAGGGGACCACCTCCTGCCTCAGGGCACAGAGCAGGGCAGGGAGAGGCAGCTGGGCTGGCAGGAGGCAAGCGGTGCTGCGCTGCGGGGCTGGGACCTTTCCCGCCCTGCTGCCAGCGGCATCCTGGGGAAGCGAGGCACCAGCACCCTGGCCCAGGGCTTGCCGTGTGCAGGGCAGCGGGCGCGGGGCTGGAGAGAGGGCCCCTCTCCTCCCTCTACCTCCTGCCCCTGCCTACAGCTCTCCCTGCTCCTCTTCTTCCTCAGGTGCAGCTGCCTCTGCCTCCAGCTGCCAGCTGGAGGGTGACGAGAAGGAAGCCCACGACTTCTTCTTGGCCTTTCTCGACAGCACCGAAAGGGTAACCGCAGACTTGGGCAGCAAGGCTCTGCCTGCAGCTCCCAGTGGCTGCTGCCGTCTCTGCCGCCTGCGCGCGGGCTCCTGGAGGGCTGCTGGCTGTGCAGAGCCGCTCCCCTCCCGGCCCCCTGCGCCCCCAGTGCAGCGCCTCGAGCCCCTGCTCCTGCTGGCCGTGCCTCTGCCCCCTCACCCTCCCTCTCTCTCTCTCTCTTCTCCCGCACTGGCAGGAAGAGGCCTCGAAGCTGAGGTTTCTGGCCTCCATCTGCATGCTCTGCAGAGCCTGGCTGATGGGCAGGTACCTGCCTACTTTCACATCAGCGTGTGAGCTGGTGGAGAAAATGGAGGTGAGGGGACCCCCAGTGGGGCTGAGGGAGGGGGGCAAAGCTGGCCGAGCACCGGCCCAGCGGTAAGGACAGCACTCGGGCATCTGGCCACAGTGGGAGGGGGAGCCAGTCCTCCGGGGGAACAGCCCTGCCTGCCATGGGGCCACTGCAGAGCGAGGGGCTGCTCTGGGTGCCGGTGCTGGCCTGGGCGCAGCGCGGCTCTGCCCACCCTGCAGACTGGTGCCGCGCACCGGCAGCTCCCGTGCCCCATCCCGGCCGTACTCTCCCCCTCCAGGTCCTACGGCAAAAGGAGTTGCATCGCAGCATGGACGCCGCGATATGGCAGCAAGCCGTGCTTGCCATCGCTGCAATGAGGTACCTGCCCCAGGCCCTGGCCCAGCCAGGGTCTCCCCACGGTGCAGGCCTGATGGCACCGGGCACCTCCTATCCTGGCAGGACCCTGGCAGCGCTGCCTTTGGGCCTCTGCTGTCCCTCGCGCTTGGCCCATCGGCGGGCCGGATGGGAGGCTGCAGGTGCTCCAGGGCTCCCCGGTGCCTCTTGCCTTTCCCTCTGAAGGGAAAGGCAGCAGACAGAAAGGGCTTTAGGCTCCACTGGCCAGGACCGCCCTCTGTCCCTGCCTCAGCGGCCTGGGGGAGGGAGGAGATGCCTCCATGCATCCCCTCCTCACTTCGTACGGGTACCACCCTGGCGACTGTCAGCCCCAACGTCTGAGCACACCTTCCCGGACAGGGAAGCCCCAGAATCCAAACGGCACCTTCTTTTCTTGCAGCGAAAATGGCCAAGGCCTGCTGGACCAGCACCTCCGCCCCTGCATCTCCAGCATCTTCTGTCTTGAACCAGCACAGAACATGGAGCACAACTGTGATTCACTCCGTGCTCAGGTAAGTGTGAGGTGAGCTATGGGGAGCCTGCCAGGCGGTCCCTGCGCACCTTTTCCTACTTGGCTCTGACCGCTGGAAGACGACAGAAGAAGGAAGACCAGGGACAGCCTGAGGCCTCTCCTGGGCACCAGAGGCCCGCCTCAGGTGGAGGGCGTTCAAGCCAACTTCCTGCTAGGAAGAAGGGCCAGGGCAAGCGTGCCACCTGCTGTATCCCCTTGCAGATCCTGAAGACTCTGGACAGCACGCTGATGGTGCTGATGCACAGGGCTTCGCCAAGGACCACCACCACGAGAGTCGAGCAACTCTTGCAGGTCAGGCATTTGCCAAGAGCAGGGCTCATGACAACATCCCTTCCTTGCCTTACCCTAAAGAGACGCGGCCTTGTGGAGCGTGCACGCCCCAGCACAGAACTACAGCAGTCAAAGGGGTGGCTGTGGGGGCAGGATCCGGCTGCCTCCCTGGCTGCGGTGGGTCTCTAACTGTCGGCAGCAGTCCACGAGGTCACGAGGCGGCCAGAACCCGGTCCAGGCCTTCCTCTCGTCCAGGGGAAGCCTTGGTGGCTCCTTGCTTGCGTAAACCCTGCCTGGCACCTGGCAGAGCCACCGCTCTGGGAGCAACCCTCGTTTCCCAAGGCAGACCGGCAGCTTTCTCCTTCTCAGGCCCTGATGCCCTTCACAGCAAGCCAGGATGTGGCTGGACGCCGGACGGCTGTGGGGAGGATTGTCAGCCTGAGCCAGTGGATGACGCCCTTGTCGATGATAGAGGTAAGGGGCCTGCGGTGCAGGCCACCTCTCGGCACCCCTCGCCCCTTCCTGGTGCCTCAGAGTAGCCGGGAGCTCTGGGCTCCCTGCCAGGGAAGCCTGGGCACCGGGCAGGGGATTTCAGCAAGGCTCAGCCCTGTGCCAGCACTAGCCAGACGCCAGCGCCTTGGTCCTCTCCCTGGAAGCTGCTCTCTCCCATACCTTTTCTCTCGGGATCCAGCTCCATCCCAGGGCATGGGAGCATTTGGCAAAACCCTTCCAGGGCTCCTGTCGCAGGGAGGCAGCGTGCTCCTCGCTCCGATGCGGCTGCTGCAGGCTGGGTCTCCGCAGGGTGCAGTGCAGGGCACGGCCCTCCAGAGCTCTGGCTCACGCAGCGCCCGCCCCGGCGCCTGCTCTCGGGGCTTAGAGCTTTTGTCCCATCTGCCGCAGCTTGGCCCTGCTACAGCTCCTTCCTCTCTCCCACAGGCCTCGTGCTGCCCAGGCGGCGGCACCCTGCTCTTCAACATGAGAGCCCTGCCATTCCTGGGGCTGGTGATGGGGCACCTCACCCTGTCCTGCGCCGAGCAGGACCAGGAGATCCGCCGCGGGGCTGTGGAGGCGCTGCGTGCCTTCCACAGGTTCATTCTGCTGCGACACAGTAAGAGACGCTGGGGCGGGCTGGGGCCTTCCAGCCACAAGAGCCCAGGCGAGGCGCCGCACCCACTTGGCCCCCCTCCTCTGCCAGAGGAAGGAGCAGCAAACTCCTCTGAGGCTGGAGCGGGGGAGCAGCCATGCCGTGCCAAGCCCAGGCCCCACGCAGCCCACCTGCCAGCGGTGCCTTGGGGCCCGTCCTGAGAACCCTTGGGCTGGAGAGCCTGTGGCAGCAGCAGCCCGGGCCTTCTCTCCTCTCCTCCCCAGCAAAAGCCACAATGACCTCTCCTGCCCTTCTGCAGCCTAAGAGGCGCTTTCCCCTCCTCCCCCTGGAAATGGGCCCGCTGCCACCCTCGCACCTCTCCGCCTCCACACAGAACGGAGAGCCAGGCACAGCGCTCTCCCTGATGCCCTCGCCTGCTGTCTCCAGCTCTCCGTTGGCCCTGCCGCTCACTCGGTGTCTCCCCTCGTGCCCAGGCAGCAAGGCAGCATTGGAGGATCCAAACCTACCAGTGGAGCGGGAAAGCGCTAGCACCCTGTGGCCCTACGAGCCTGCCGACGAGTCGACGGTAACCAGCTCCTCCCTTGCTGGGGGTCTTGCCCATGGGGCTGGCAGGACACTCGGACGAACCAGTGCCTCAGCCATCGGGCGGGACGGCACGGCCTTCTGCCCATCAGGCTGCGGGGTCCCACCACGTCTCCACAGGCAGCATACAAAAGCTTTAACCCAGCGCCAGCGCAGCAGCTCCGGCCATCCCGGCCACCAGCGAGCTCTGGTTGCCAGCAGAGCCGGTGCACCGTGACCCTGCCCCCCCACTCCCCTCCTCTCACGCACGGAGCAGCTCCCTCTCCACACCCTCCATGGCTGCAGGCACCCCAGAGCAGACCCTGCTGCCGGCACCTGTCCTGGGGCAGGGGGCCAGTGCTGCCGCGGCTTCCTCACTCCAGGGCCACCCCGCTGCTCAGCTGTGCCCTGCAAGCAGCACGCTCGCTGTGACACCTCTTCCCTCACTCTCTCCCGCAGATATTTGGGAACTTCCTCTTCCAGACTGAGAGGACCGACTTCATCCTCACGGTCTTGCGAGGCATGGGGCACGCGAGGGTCTCTGACACCCAGCCCATTGCCTACATGCTGGAGGTGGTCTTGAGAGACCCGGACTCGGAGATGACCGAGGTAGGCGGCGTGCAGCCGCGTTCCCTGTGCGCGTGCCCTCGGGGGGCCGTGCCCCCCACCTCGAGTCCAAGGCTTGGCAGCCCCCGACGGGCGGCCTTGGAGGCCAGCAAAGAGCGATGCGAGGGAAGCAGTTCTTGCTGGCAGCAGGGGCCACGGCTGCCCTCCACCCCACTCCACCCCCCCGCCTCCAACAGGTGGGCGACGTCGTGCAGACCATCCATGCGCAGCTGATGCACGTCAACCAGGAGCCGCTCGAGGACATCCTGAGGAGGACCCTTCTCCGGGTGGCCCAATTGTACCCTTGGGAGCTGACCAGTGGCCTGCTGCGCGTTTCCCCGCACTGCAACAGGTACGTGGCTCATCAGCCTCAGGGGCAGCTCAAGACCTCGGGGTCTGCCCAGGTAGAAGGGCTGGTGGCCGAGGCGACCCCACTGACAGCGTGCTCTGGCTCTGCAGCACCAGGGCCATGTGGAGCATGCTGGCCTCCGAGCGATCCCTCCTGGAGACTGTGTTGAAGAAGCTGATGCTGGCCCAGGAGAGCGCTACCACCTCGCACTTGTTTGAGGCAGAATGCGCCTGCCGCCGTTTCCTGGCTGTGAGTGTCTGGAGGAAGCCCGCTTCACCCATCCCAGGGCTGCGTGTCCCTCTCCAGCCCCTCCTCCCCTCTCCGCCTGCCCCCAAACCCAGACCTGCCCAGGGGCGCCTGGCCCAGGGGACTTGGGAACCTCAGCCAGGCAGGGCAGTGTGTGCTGCTCAGCCCCGTGGTGCGCAGGCAGGCAGCCTGCCCCTGCCCCTGCCCCTGCCCCTGCCCCTGCCCCTGCTCCCCTCAGCGATCTTCGTCCCTTCACGTCTCCTCCTGCCTGTGCGGCAGCCGGGAAGCCCGGGGCAGGGCGACTGTCTGGCCAGGCTGCGGTGCCGGCGAGGGGGAGCCCAGGGCAGCCGCCAGGGCCCATGGGCCTGGCTGGGCTGCTCTCTCTGGACCACCAGGGCTCGTGTGCCCGTACTACAAATGGGAGCCAAGCCCTGAGAGCTGCCACGGGCAGGCTCCAGGCCACGCAGCCAGGCTGGGTTCTGCCCTGGCATCTCCCTCAGCTCAGCGCAGCGCCAGAGCCCCTCGCCCCCAGCCCCGGGCACTGCCGCAGGGACACCTCTGCAGTGACAGCGGTCCCTGGGTGTTTCTGCAGGTAGCCGGTGCCATGAGCGAGATCTTCCGGGCGCCCTCCAGCCGATGCCGCGTGCTCTTCCTTCTGGACGAGCTCTTCATGGCAGTGGTCGTCCAGATCTGCTTCAGCCTGAAGGGCTCACGGCAGGGCTGCTGCAGCTCTGGCAGTCACAGCTGGGAGGCCAGGAATCCTACAGCCTACTCCCTCAGGTGCTCCCTCCCTGCTCCCTGGTCTCTGCCCCAGGCCCAGAGCTGGGGCCGGGGCTCCACGTGTGACCCCGCTTTGCTCTGCATGCAGGTACGCCGTGAGCGCCATGCAAGGTCTCTTCCGTTGCCTGGGCGGTGCCTCCCTGGTTGAAGATATCGAGAGCCAGGGTGCCTGGGACATGCTTATGAGCCCCGAGACCTACCACGCCGGTATCGCCTTGCTGACTAGGTGAGAGCCCCGTCAGTTCTCCTTGTCTCCCCGGGTGTTTCTCCCCTGGAGAGGAAGGGCCCCCTGCACCGCCCCCTTCCTCGTGGGTGATGGCGCGCGAGCGGGCAACGCAAGGTGCAAACACAGCCTTGCCCCGTGTGGCCTGGCCTGCGGGGTAATGGCTGGGGCTGGCAGCGCAGTCCCAGAGACGTCTGCCTACCCAGCTCGGTGCCACCAGTGCCTTCTTCCCCCGGCCAGGGTGCTGCGACGTGAAGTCCCAGACTGCTGCGCCTCCATATGTGAGAGGGCGGCCACAGGCCTCCTCCAGAGGCTGGACTACCTGGACATTGGTGCCATGACTGTCTTCGTCGAGGTGGGCCTGCTGGCAAGCGCTGCCAGTCTGAGGGCAGGCCGGGGGAAGCGGGGCTGCGTGCACGAGGCAGAGGGCAGAGGGGAGGCGGCGAGGGCCCTCTGAGGACCCTGCTGCCTCCCGCCTGGGCTGTGACCGGCCCTGCTGCCTTGCCCCGAGCCGTCCACGCGCTCTGCTGGCTGTGCCGGGCTCACACTCTGCCGCCGCCTGCGTTTCAGCTCCTGGACTGCACCGACTTTGAGCTCGTCGATGACCATGTCCGGCAGGTCCTCCACTTCCACCTGCAGAGCGAGAGCTTGGTGCTGCGCAGGACGGCTGTCACAGGCCTCGTCACGCTGTCTGGGAGACCCGAGCAGGTGAGCAGGGGCAGCCTGCTCTGTTCAGCAGCCCCCGAGCACTTCAGGCCAGGCCCTGGGCTGTGCCGCACGCACAGAGATCTCTGCCCGACTGGCGCTGCACGCTCTACGTGCAGAGTGCTTTTGCCGGTGCGCTCCTCCATTGCATCACAAAACGAAATGGTGTGTTTCACGCAGGCAGCAGCTCTGCAACACCTGCTGCCGCGGGTCGCGCAGCAGCTGCAGGATGATGACTGCGAGGTCAGGACGGCGGCCCTGACTGTCCTCGGCAACATGCTCGGCCTGGTGGACAGGCAGGCGGCTCTCCCCATCGCCCTGCAGCTGGTCGAGATGCTCCCGCCACTCTTTGAAAACGTAAGGCGGCGGGAGGGCAGAGGCTTGGTTAGCATGCCTGGGGGGGCATGTGTGTGCGGCCCGAGGGTGGCGCG
>WEKW01001925.1:2458-32038 GCA_013389905.1 Sula dactylatra
CTGCCCGGCGGCTGGGGCGCCTGCGGTCACCGCAGCTCCCCGTCAGGCCTGCGGGTGCGGGGATGCTGCAGGACCTGCTGCTAGAGCCAGTGAATTTCTTTCACCGTAGTCCTCTGTGCTCCAAAGTTGCCTCTTAAATGGCAAAATGCGTCGGTGACAGGCCGCTTGTAACCGCCGTCTTGCCGCTCCATCCCTCAGTAGCAGCGTAAAGCTCTTGCCTTGCACCATAAGGCGCCAGGGCCATTTTTGTCCAACAAGGATAATAAGGCACCAAGTCCTACCTCATGCAACCCTTCCTCCAAGCTGTCACTCATGCTTGGCAAAGCCACCCAGGCTGACACATCCGCGTGCAAGAACGCTGTGCGTTTGCACTGGAGCACACAAGGCTGCAGAGCTTTGAAACATCCAGGGCTTTTTTATGTGCCACTGTATTAATAAGATGGCCAGAATCGCGTAGCTCCAGGCACGTTACTTGACATACGTGCACTGTTCGGGGCTTTGTTTCTCTTTGAAAAAGAGATGGTTAGTAATTGTTTATTTTTTATTTTTCGTAGTGAAAAAGACACCACTAGATGGCCAAAGTTGGCAAGATTGTAATGCCAGCCACACGGTTTTGCATTGCCGCAGTGTCACTTTGTCACAGAAGATGCAATAAGTGCTGTTCCTCTTTTGTTTTTTTTCTTTCTTTTTAATCACAATTGAATTTGTGCAAGTGGGAACTCCAGAAACAACCTACAGCTGATGTCTTTTCAGACTCTTTTCTAAAGAAAACATAGTATATTGTTCAATACCATTTTCAGGTCACTTCAATATTGGAACTTATTTCTCAAAACCTCCTTCTCCCAGAATCTCCCTCTTTACCCTTAAAAGCTGAAAATTCAATTTTTTTCAAGAAGTAGAGGAATTTTTTATTCCTTTTTCTTTGCTACCTTTTGAGGACAACATGATCTACTCGTCCAGAGATCAATTTTGCAGGAGCCTGAGCAGCCACTAACCTCATTAATTTTAGTTATTTTTTCCTGATTCTGGGTTTCCTCTCTGTGTCCTTGGACATCCTGCTGCTACTCGTGTTTTCAGAGGGCTTTGGTTGTTTGCTTGGTTTGTTGGATTAAGGTTTTATGAAAAGGGTGCTTTGGAACTTTTTTTGCACAACAGAGACAGAGAGTCTTCTTGACAATTTTCCATCCATTTTCTTGACATCAGGAAACCAAGGGATAAATGAAATGCTTAAAAGAAATAGATACTTCAAGGTAGTTGAAGATAAGGATGAAGGTACCGGAAGAAGGGGGAAAAAAAAACCAAGGAAGAAGTGAGGGCTGTGTCACCAAATGATAGGTTGAAAAATTAAGAATCAAAGAGTGGTTTTCAGCGTCAGATAGCAGGGTGAAAATCAGGGTGCATCAGTCAGTCAAATACATACTGAAGATTTGTCAGAGGGATAGAGAGGAGATGAGGAAGAGGTTTGTGAACAATGATAAGGATAACTGGAAGAGCTGAAAGGAATAGGAAGGTTGTGAGATGTCAGAGGGCCAGAAGAGCTGTGCACCGGATGAACTACTTGTCATTCCTGGAGTCCATCCACAGCTACTCATCAACACAGAGGCTGATGCACAGCAAATGGATGTGAACTAACACCAGAGGTGCTAACTTTGTCTTCAGGGTGGTTAACAGTATGCACTCTTTTATATCTTATTTTTCGTTTAAATCATTGCTGAGCAAGAATGCAAAATACTCGTCAAGTCACTTAGTCTTCTCATTCAGCTGTAAATACAATGATACACATTTGATTGCTATACAAACAACAAATATCAAACTTTAAGCTCTTTAACTGCATAGTCAGTAATTCTATTAGACCCACTAAGACCTCTGGGACTAGCAAATGTCCAAGATATGATACTCAGTGGGAGAGACTTCATTCCAGACAGCTTGAGCTCCAATTGTCCTCACAAAGTACCTATGGCGAATGAGGTTGTAGGTGATCATAAAAAAAATAAAGCAAAAAAAATTCAGATTAAATAAACAATGAGAACTATGGGTTTACGTAGCTTTCGGCTCATCGTTCTAAATAAGTTTTCTGTGAGTTTGAACAAGAAAAAGTGGGACCAAGGTAGAGATATGTGCACAGTCTCCCTCTTTTAGTTTTCTGTTTTATATAATAATTACTGCAGGAATAATCCTGTGAAAGCTTCTGGAACTTCTTTAATTTCCATCACCTTAAGCCATTCCTAAGTATGCTCCTTGAGGAGCTCCTGGGATCCGCCAGTGAACCACCACGATTCAAGAATGTGCACTGTTGCATTCCATTTTACAAAACCCAGTTTGAAATTGGCATATATAACTAATTCACATATGCTATCGGGCAGAGTTATATTTGCCTTACAGGTATTTTTGCCTTACAATTGTTATTGCCTTAATGTTATCAGTTCTACTCCATGAACTGAAGGTTTCTTGAGTCCTCTCCTACTTAAGCATCCCTTGTTGAACAGGGGCCGACAGTGAAAACTATGCACAGAACAGATGCCATTCTCTCTGTCAGGACTCATGCACAGAGCACGAGACTTGCACAGTTGTCCTTTGCCTTGTCCAGCCTCACAGCTGTGTGTATACCTTACACATCCCTAGCTCCATGCCATGTCCTCTGCCCCCATGACTGGAACCTCCTCAAATGGCAGACAGCTCATCTGAAACAAGCTGTCCTTTTGCACCTGCAGCTTGAGATCACCGAGTGTAGAGGCAGATATGGTACAGCCATGTCACATCACAGACTGTGTTCAAGGAAGCAATATAGGAAGGTAGTTCCTTTGAGAAGACGTGTTCCCTGTCACTTGACCTGTCATGACACTGTCTTTTCTTAGGAAGACAGCTGAGGGGTCTGTGTCCAGAATCAGCAGAAAATTAGGTCCTCTTTAAGCAACCCAGTCCAACAAAGAAGTGTGAGCAATCACAAACTTATTCAGCAAAGCATTAAGCAAAGAAACACTTCAGGTATTTCTAAACCTGCACTAAAGAAAGGAGATGGAAAAAATCTCAAGCCATCCTTGAATAATAGTGGAATTCAATATGCCCTCCCTTGCTTTGGGTGTTAGTGTGGATAACTTTGTTATTTAAAATTAAGCAATTTGTTGGGGTTTTTTTGCAAAGGGAATGCATCTGAAGTCAAGATGCATTTAATCACAACCTAGCTCTATACCCCTAATAGGGATCTTTGTGTTTCACTTTGTATTTTCAGGAAAAAAGGTGAAATAAAAGGTATTGCTGAAAGAGATTCTGTTTCTGAGATTTCAGAGTTCTGCTAAAATTAACATAAAAATAAAATCAATATATGAATTTCAGAGTGTGAAATACTTGGCACCTAGAACCCTATGAGCTTTATGCAAAACCAGATGGTTTTGACCAAAGGCTCAAATACTTGTCTTCCTTCCCAAATGCTTTCAGCTCAAGCTCAAAAATTATCCAGAAACTCTCCTCCAAGTGAGCATGTGTGGTATAATCCAGTTCCACTGAATTTGCTGGTCATGTAAATGTAAACTTTCAAATGTAGTGGAGCAAACTGTGAAGAGAGCTCTAATGACTGCCTGCAGTCTCATATCATTTTGACTAAGTGTCATCAAAGGAAAAACTTACCAAACGGTCTGCCGTTTTTTCTCCAAAAATATTTTCCTTAAACATTTCTCTGTTTTAAAAGAGTCCAAAAAGACCATGAAATGTAGAACAAATTATTTTATTCACAAAGTAAACTTAATTTCTACGGTGCCAGTTTTTTTCTCATTTTATCCTAGCGTCAACTATCTGTGACTGCTCTAACACGATCACCGAAAGGCTCTGGCCCTTGTGTTTCCTTTTGTGTCCTTTCTTTGAATACTCCTGGTGATGAACATTCACCCACCTCCCTTAAATATATTGCTGTAACTGAGTTCACGGCTGGGGTAGAGTTGTGATCTGCCATTGTTAAAGAGAATTTTTATTAAATTTAACTGTTTGGGTTTCAGATGTGATTTCAGGAAATCTCATTTAGGGACAGCTCTTAAGAGAGCAGTTCTCTGACCAGTGATGCTTCTCTTGTGTCTGGTAAGAGTGATGCTGGCAGCCTCTGTCAAGGCTTCTTTAGCCGTTTTGGGGGCAGAAATCTCAGCTTTAAATCTTTTATGATTCATTTCATCCCTCATTCAGAGGATTAAGCCACCTCCTCAGTCATTCCTATTTCATAATGCATAGTGTTTTCACATTCATTGGAAAATTTTATATTAGGACTTGTCTGATACCAATGCCCAGTGAAGTTTGGCAGTTGACATCAAAGTATGGCCCTGCTTCAAGGGTTTATTTGGAAGACATCCATGGAAAATCTCGATCTGGTGCAAAATAACTGTATAATTCAATATGTGGCAGTGCAAACTGCGTGTGGCAAGGAAACAAACAGCCAAGCGTATCTGCCACTACACCCATGATGACTCCTCCACCAGTGTCTCTCTTCCACAAAATGGGATATGAATTCTGTGGTCTGGACTGGTTTAGGAATAAGCAATACTGTGGAGCTTTGAGCCTCTGAACCTCTTATAAGCTCAAGGGAAACTAAGGATGCTTAAGGCCTGGTAAGATAATATAGAGAATCAAATAAAAAGCTAAGATGGCCTGTGAGAGATAAAGTCCCTGATTAAATACAAACAGCATTAGCAAGCAGAGAGTGACATTATTTGAAGTAAGATTTTGTTCACCACATTTGGTGGACCTCCAGTCCTCATGGCAGTAACTCAGCTATCAGTTGATACTATGAATGACCACTGCTGTTAGAGGTTGTGGATGTATACCAGTTCCTCTGAGAGGTATTGGCGGCTTCAGGTAGTAGTTTCTGGTAAGGCATTCCATATTCAGTCACAGTAACAGCTTTGTAATTGCTCATTTTTTTCTAATAAAATAAATTTTAAGAATGTTACACATGTTTTGCTATGGGATTGGGGTTCTTTGGTGAACCTTACTGCTCTCTTTTGACAAGCATCCAGGAAAATGCTCTGATCTCTTTGCAATACTGATATATACTAGGTGGAGGACCAAAGCCTTGCAGGTAAACAGAAGCAAAAAAAAAATAGAAGTTCCAGGAAAATTCTGGAAATATGATGCACAAGGCTTGCTTTCCTTCTTACTTGGCACAGTGATGACCTGTGACTTCTCTCTACCTGTTCCATGACTTGTTTTTCCTCTGGAGTAATTATAAATTGATCACAGGCAGGGAGAAAAGATACAGTTTGTGGAACATAAGGTGTAAATGCACCAGAGTTCCTGGTCAACTTGATTTAGGATTTGTCACTTTTCCAGTTTAAATAAAGCAAAGAATGATCACCTAGGAACCAGTCTGTAAGAATCAGAAAATCATGCAGCAGTCTGGCAGACCAAAATTATAAACTACGCAGTCTGAGTATTGGTAGCAAAACAAAATATCCAGATTTGTGACATTCGGAGAGACCGTAATTCTACACAGCTGTTAGAATCCAAATATTAAATAAACATGTTTAAAAAATCAGCTTCTGAAGTTGGTTCACTGATGATGCTTTACAGGCTGCTTCACAGGTTGTAGCTCTTGGGCATGCAGCGGAAGGACACTGGTGCATCCTGGGGGAAGGAGTAGCAAATGTCCTTTGAAGTTTGCTTAAAGGATGAAAGAAGACTCTGGGAAAGGCTCTGAAGGCAGACCAGCATGGTGAACAGCACAGAAGTGTGGCTATGGGAAACTCTGCAGTTTGGATGGCCTCCGCTTCATCAGCGGGGAAGGCGTCTGTCAGTGGGGCAGACTGGCCAGAGCAGGTAGACAGCAGCTTTGCAGAAACATCACACGTCTGAGAAGTGGAAAAAAGTGGAAGTCAATAGCAATTAGTTTAGATTAGAGTCTGGGAACCATGGGAAAGGGAGAAATGCATGGTCAGTGGAGTGAAGGCAGGTCACAAGGGCTTTTTCTTCAATAAGACTGACTCCTGCAGTGGCTGGTTTTCATACTTTAAACTGCTTTCTCATTTGGCATTAAGTTACTGAAAGAAATCAAGTGATTCTTAGTACTTTTCCTATGGTGGTGTGTTCCTGTTCAGCTTTCAGATTTTAAAGAGCTTATGTAAATGTTTTCCATAAGTACAGTAATTATTTGATCTGAGTTTGAAATAGTGCTGAAAAAGCAAGTTTTATGATCACCGATAAAGGTAATGTAGAGGTAAAAATCATCACAAGACCCATCACATTTGACATATGAAGTGTCCTGTTCTTATAAATGCCTGCAGGGCAGGAAATGACTTGGCTGAAATATCATATCTATTAATAGACGAATACCATGTATTCATATATATGAAAATCATCTTCTGAAGAGTCCATTTAAAAAAAATACAGACATTGCAGTAGAGATCAGACCCCTGCCTCACCAGCTATGAATAAAATGTAATCCTTCACAGTCCTGTTTGAGCTGTATATGTTGTTTTATATTCTGTGGCATCAGCAGTATTCATCTATTTTTCCCCTTCAGTGAAAGTAGGTAAGTTGTGTCTTTGCTTTTTTGGTGATTTTCTAAAATGTTCACATCCTCTTCTTTAAAGAGGATTCTTTAAAATGTAAAATTCTTCTCCCAACGTGCAGTGGATGTCAGAGAAATAAGTTCATTCTCATACATGCAAGAGACAGTTTGACCAGCTTCAGCCATGTGATAAATTGACTTTAAGGCCCTCCGTACTGTGGCAATATTCCCATACTTGATTTTATTTACCTTTCCATTTCTGACTTTCCTCTCTTTATCACAGAAGGAAAACAAAAGAAAATATTAAAAAAAACCCAAAACAAACAGAAAAAAAAACCAACAAAAACTTCACACACACAAAAAACCCAAAGAAAAAACCCTCAGGCCTTCAGAGGCTGGCATGACATTCTTTTTAGGAGTTTTATCAGTTAAAGACATCTCATGCCTCAGAAGTATGATCTCTGTTCAAGTGGGAATTATGATGAAATACAGGACTAAGAAATCTCTGAAGTCTAGGACTTCTCCAAGGGTACACAGTGTTCTTCCACACCTCATTAAGCTTGTCTGAAATGACCCAATCAGTGTTGAAAAAGTTCAGAAAAGATAAACTACTCGAGAATTTATATTTTTTTAACTTCACTCATTGTAGGATCATAGAGCAGAGCTGTAAGAAATGCATGTGGGAACTTAAATTTACAGGGCAATTTATACAGGATTGCACAAACCTGTAGTGATTTTTTCACACAATTAATACTTGGAAGCATCTGACAACTGCTTTTTCAAGACAAACTTATGTGGAAATAACCTTTAGAAGCAACTCTGCATAAGGAAATTTAAGAAGTCAGATTTTTCCAGAGTGGAATGTGGCTGGGGAATTTAAAATATATGGCATTAAGTGGGATTTTGGTACTTGTGAAAATGTACACCTATCTCTTTCTCGCAAAACATTTTCAGGTTGTTGCCTTGAAACTCTGCCATGAAGGAGTTGCTATATTCCTGTACTGCAAATACTGGGGATGATTTCAGTCTTCTCTTGTTTCTCATCTCCAAAGTAGGACTCCCGTGAGATCAGGAAGGAAGGAATACATTCAGTTTGAAGCCAGTTCTGTGAGGCCATATTTACAATAATATTGTTGGTGACTGGCATTCTTAATGGGACATAAATCGTGACAGTAGGAAACCTTTATTTCCAAATATTGTTATAGGTAACTATTTCTTTTTTTCCCTATAAAACAATAGAACAAATTTCACTCTAAGCCAGATCTTCAATTCTGACAAGTGCTAAGTGATAATGAAAGTACTTCTTTCAATTAAAATTATAGCTGAACTTTTGCTTCTGTACTGATAATTTCTGTATCTACATCCTAGAGAAAGATACTTTGTGCTGCACACTTGGGCTTGCACAAAGAAGCATCCCACTCCTGAGGTCCCTACCCCTGGAGCCTGCCCATCCATCTTCCACTTGGGTTTCCTAAATTATGAAAGTGTTGACAGTAGATTGAAGACAAAGCAAAACTGTTTATCTTCCTCTATGGAGTAAGGGGATATTTTCCCCTATTCAACACATACACAGTTCGCTTATGTCATTTTTCATCTCACTTTGTGGTGCATTTGTCTGCAAACTTTACCAGACTCAGCAAGTTTAGGTAAACTATTTCGATACTTCATTATGCTAAAACTCCCCAGATGCTCTATAATGAGATTTTTCATGGTATCTGCAATATAGGAAGCAAGAATATTCTTTTACTAGGGACATGACATACATTCCTTGAGAAGGAAGTGATTGAAAATAACTACTGCCAACATTATTATAATTTAAGGACTATCTGGTCCTTAATTCTTAATGGATATCATTTGTTAAGTGTATGTATTGATGACCATGTGGCATCAGTATACTTGAGGTTTTCACTATGGGAGCAATGACTTTTCTAAGGCTGTTAGTGCTCTTGATGGTTGTTGGAAGAAGAATATTTCTTGAACCCACTTTGGGAAAAGCCAGTGAGTTTCAAGGTTTACTTGTCTGTACTAAAAGCACAGCATCTGATGTCATCAAAGCTCCCATCTTCAAAACTTTAATGTGCAGCAGCTGTAAAGAACAGGTGGCTGCTTGTAGCAGCAGTGGAGAGAATTACGCTTCTGCATGCTGCCTGTGGTGCAAGGCTTAACACATGAAGCATTTCTCATATACTTTTAAGAAGCAGAGCCTACTTGAATCCCTTCTCCTCTTTGACAGTGTGTACAAAGCATGAAAGAAAGGAAGCTCAAGGGATTTAAGAAGCACCAATCTGCAGAGCATTCAAATGAAAAAAAAAATCTGTTCATATTTTATCACAGATTCTGTTATCTATTTATCAACAGTCTGAAAAAATATTTGATAAACTAAAATAAATGACATGCATATAAAAATGCTAGTGCCTCCTACATACTGTGGAAAGATGATGAATTCTCTCCAGTCCTGGGATGATGTTTCTTCACATGCTGTCATTTGGGATTCATGGAGTACCTTAACCCTTCAAAGTCAATGGCCCACATTTCTCTCTGAATATACTCCTGGCCAAAAAAATGGCATCAACCCTCTTTTAGGCAAAGATCAGTTGTGTGAATGTTTTGAAAAAGTGAAAAGCAGATTATTGCATTATCAGAATAAGGATATGATTCCCTAGTCTGGAGAGACGCTCGTTGTCTCTCTCTGCCAAGGAAGCCATCATTCTCATTTCAATAGGGAGCTAGTTCCCTATAGCCTAACATTTCCCTTCGATCATCATTTCATTACCAAAAGAGACTGATGTCATGGTCCATGGTTAGAACTTTGCACTTGGAGCTCAACAAGCCAGGCTCCACAGCCCAAGCTCCTAAGAAGTTACTGAAGTATCAGACAAGAGACGGCAGGGAAATTCAAATGATGAAGGACTACAAGAAGACAGTGAAGCAATGCTGATCAACATGGCTAAGAGCTCAGCTGCTACCAAACAAGGGGAAACGTGAGTCTGTGGTAAACATAATTTTCAGAGGCTGGGTCTTCAGCTACTCTTGAAAGGCCATTTGATTTCCTGTTCCCCTGAAAACTGTTCCAGCAATTTTGGAATTTCTGCTGTGAGAAGCCACTTTTTCACTGACAAGATCAACAGATCTAAAACAGTGAGCCCAAAGCACCTTTTCGCTGCTTATCAATTCTGTTCCACTTTCATCCTTGTATTTTCATGTTCCTTCTTTTTGTCTCTCTTTACTACATTTTGCACATACTGGGGAATACAGATGTTTTTCATATAGTGGATTATTGTAGATGAGTTTTCCATGATGAAACAGTTCTCTAGCTCCCTATTCTCCACAGAATTTTAAATAAAATATCCCTGATTTGAAGAGAGAACGATCACATCCCAGACATGCAAACTTCAGAGCAGGAAATATTAAAAAAAAGCACTAAATATTTAGCATGAGTTATACAATATTGAAACCAAAGGAGATTTGAAGTCAGAGTGGTGATATTTACAAAGCATTCTTGATTTTGATAGCAAAAAATGTTCAACCTGGTAACAAATAATTTCTCAGATAAACCCATAGGTTCCTATATCTAACTTTCTAGTTTTTTGTAGAATGTATCTCTGAAATTTTAATGAGAACCACTCAAAACTTCTGACTTGCATTTGGACAGGTTAAAAGCACATTTTACATTTAGGTGTCTTTTGCTTCATAAATATGAGTATTCTTGGCTTAGCCTTTTTAAGGCTTTCTAATAATAAACATTTTTTGTTATATCAAATAAAATAATGATTGTCCTTGCAGGGTCATTTTCAGCCTAGTGGCAGCCACTATCCTCCTGTCCCTGGCAATCAACCTCTCAATGCTTACTTAGCCACCAGTGGGTGCTGAGGTTTCCGCTTCAGAGAGCTCAGGTGCAAAGACCATTTGCTCCATTGTCTCTTCAGTAGAACAAGAGTTGCTTTCTCTCTGCAAGAGGAAAGGCAGCCATGGTAGGTTGCCTTCCATCTCCAGGAAAGGAGGAGAAACCTTCCAGAAAGAGAGAACGTACTACCACGTTCCTCCTCTTGTTTGGCCTGAATATAAGAACCTTTTGTGCACACTATATACGCAATATTGTTAAGCACACAAAGTGCGCTATAGAAATTAGGCAGACATAGATCCATAAGGTTTTGTACTTGTCAAAATTATTTTAAGTACAAGGTCTTAAATTCCAGAAGATTTTAAGCCCGCTGACTTTCCAGGGTATAGAAATGCTGACTGGTATGTAAAAGTCAACAAACTCGATAGATGCAGATGATTTGCATAGCCAACAGTCATGATTTCTTGCTCAATTTTAAGGGAGAAAACCAGTTTTGAAATGTAATCTTGTATTTTGTAGTCCTTTGTAAAGTAACTTAAACACAAGTTATCTCAAAGGCTTGATTTTTACATGTAATTAACCAGCATGTCTAATCCATTGTGCTACTATTTACTAAGGGGTAATTGCTCATTTACAGAGACAAAAACCCACAAAAAACCTTAGCCATTTTTTTCCCCTCTAAATGATAACATATTTTGTCAATTTTTGCTTTATTTTCCATGTTTTTAAAACTTGGAAGAACTAGTTATGCAACTCAGGAAAGTATTTTGCAACAGATGAGACTAATTATGCTGGCACTGTGAATATTTACACTGTTCTAGCCGTCTTCGTATCCTTATTTATGCATTAAACATTGGACAGTAACAATTATTTTAGCAAGATTAGAAATTACACAGGGATGGTGGCAGGAAGGAATAAGAAAACAACCAAATAGAAACCTGATTATTTTAGATATTACCACTGGGATCATATAATTAAGTACATTCCTCATTTCATTACAAAGTTCAATGAAAACAACAACTGCATTATTTTCAACAGTCAGCAACTTTTTTTTTTTCCCAATTTTCATGTTGATCTCCTCAGTCCTCAGAAGGGCTACCTGGCAAAATGAGTTCTTGCATCTTTGATTAGGTTGAAAGCAATCTGATTTGCAATTTTTCAATATCTGTTCTATTCAGTTGAGTGAATCACTGTCTGAGACACCGTAGCATACAAGATTTAGTAAAAGGCAACACTGTCAGATTGCAGATAGGTAACAAAATACTAGTAAATATGTGGTGGATGGGGAAATTATGAGTTTGTAAGTAGCTTTGAAGCAGGAACAGGAAAACTGTGCTACCAATACACTGTGTTTTCCAGTAAAGGAAGGCTTTACTGGCCAAAACTCAGCAGTGCCCTAGATACCAAAAAGTTTGCCTTTGGTTAATTGCGATTCCTCACATGACACCAAGTCTAACAGCAGTGGCAATTAGTCCTGGTAAGTGTTTGCTGCTGATGCCCATCAGTGTTGGTGACCTGGCAAAGGCATTCACAGGAAGGGATGAACAATGGACATCTGCTTTAAAAGTAAAAGGTTTATCTTCTTATAGAAGAAATAGGAATACTTGTGTGTTGCAGTACACTTAACATTCCTCACCACACACCTTCTAAAGGAAACAAGTATCATGATGCTTATTTTGCTGTAGGAAAAACTGTCTCACAGGAAGATGAAGAGGCTCATCCAGGTCATCCAACAACCTGGTGGCACAGCTAGGAAAAATGTGTCTTGTGTTCCAGTCTGATGCCCTGTCTGTGTTCCCTCAAATAAAAAGATTCACAAACAGCAGGAGGCTGCATAGCAAAAACTCCTCATTAACTGATGCATTGTGGATTTCCTATCAACTCTTCTTTGAAAATCACTGTTTAGCTGTAAGTAACCCAGGCATTTCCCATAAAAGTACTTGTAACAGTGAAACCACTTGAAGTTACTGGGATACAAAGCACATCTGTCAAACGAAAAGCCTCATTAATAAAGTATGAGGATTCTGGCTCTTTTACAAAGCCTTAATGTGACTCAAAACCCCCTCTCGCTGCTTGTGATAATTTTGCCTTTAAAAAGAATGTTTTCTAATGTGAGCTCACATCACTGGATTTACTGCAAGAATGAATTTGATCCATACTTTTCTCTCTTAACAGCAATGAAGAAAGCAGGTGCAATGAGAAGAAATAGTTCCAGAAGACACGTGAAAGCAAACACTGTTCTAGCTCTTCTGGGTTTTTTTGCACATACGGTGGAAGTGGAGCCGATGCTGTGCACAGCCTGGGATGTGAATGCTCTTGCCATGCACATTTGGCCACTCACTCTCTCGGCGAAAGGGATGCTGCCTGGAACCAGCATTTGATTCATTTGCTTATGGCTTACCGAAATGCAGCCTACGTGTTAACATTTATCATATTAAGTAACCTCAGCCTTGGTATTCTGCTGAAAAAGTACAACAGCAGCAAATTAATTGTTTCAGTGAAAAATTTTGCCTTTTCAACAAAGCTTCCAAATTTCCCCAACAGCAACTGGTATGAAACTTGAGGCATTTCACATTTTTAATTTTCCCTTGCCATGACTGGTTTTAATTAACAAAAATTACGGTGGCAGTGCCTGGCACAGATAAATGCTCGAACTAATTACTAAGATGGCATGAGTTAAGATTTAAAATGTAGATTTAATTTTGAAAAAGAAACATATAAAAAAAATCAACCCTACAGCCTTTATAAAGATAACGGATTGCACCAGTGAGATGACCTGTCTCTTCAACTCACTTACAGGAAAGTGGTTTTTGTCAGTGTATTTTCATGCAATACTCTGCCATATTTTACTGTAGCCTCTCCCAAAGGCAATTGCACATATATTTGCAATTCCTATCCATCTCTTTGATTAAACAATTGAACCCCCTTGTAGATTTTCTATTTTTACGTATTTTGATCCAGTTGGTCACTGTAGGGATTCGTTTTCAAAGCTATCTAGAAGTATGCAAAGACTGTTTGAATTGTGATTGTACCACCTGGAGCCCTCAAAGGCAATGACATCTTCTAATTAACAAACAGCTTTGAGTATATTAAAAACATATCCCCAAAAGTTCATGGTTGAGATAAAAAGATTTAGAAATTAGCTTGACTTGCTTTATCGCTCTCATGCCTTTATTTTCTAAGTCTTTTCCAAAAGCCAAAGGATAGGGAAAAAAAGACGAGAAATGAGGTGCAAAGTAGAAATGGAAAGACAGAGAGAGGATGGGAGAATGGGATTTCAGTCACATCTAGTAGTGATAAATGACAGGTTTCCAAAAAGCTAGGTCAAATATGTCTGTTGTTTTCCCCTGCTCTGTTTTACCCATATAGGCAGCAGGTGGCTGACTATTTTTCTGTGTAATCAGCATAAATCATTTGGGTAACAGTCCTGTTTTGTGGACTAGCCATCTGTTACTATTTCTTAATACCTTAGAATTAAAAAGTTTGGATATTAGAAGTCTCTTCTTTTTGTTGAGTTTAGATATATATTTTGCTTATATATTTTGCAACACATCTTGCAAAATGTTAATTTTGTATTCATGATTTTTAATTCATTTTCTGTGTTCTATAGATAACTTTTTTTAATAATGTCTCTTTTAACTCAGTCTTTAAAATAGTTGCTTTTTTTTAAAGTGCAAGTAGCAGATTCCCCAAATTTCTTTGTTTCTAGCCATGTTTAAGGTCCATGAGGGATGAGGTGATCTGCTTTGTCACACTCTCAAGCCACAGGACTTCATAGTCCTAAGGCTAAAGACTGGATAAAGTCACAAGTCAGAATGATGGAGACTCCAGACTTTGTTTTGAATGCAAACTAAATGTCTCTCTTCTTAGCACCTCAGAAGAGATTTACCTTTGAAATGATGGCAAAGTAGCCAGGATATCGTTCAGGGCATGAACTATTTTAGAAAATCTCATTCTAATATTGCCCAAAGTGCTAATGGTAAATGCTCCCCTCCGGATCAAAGTGCATCTTTGACTAATTTTAACCAATTTCTCCATTTCATTACACTGAAAAATATAGCATTTAGATTAACACCTATCCTTACCATAAGTTTCCCAAAAATCAGAAATTATGCCAGTAATTTCAAACTTCTAACAATTAACTTTATATTTCAGATAAATTTAAAAGCACTAGGTTTAATAAAAAATTCTAGTCTAGCTGTAAAAGAAGGATGCAATCAGCATGAAGCATGACTTTATGTTCTTTTTGAGTTAGCATGATTTCATATATTTACTAGGATGCATGAAAGATAATAACCAAAGCGTGACCTACTCATTTCTAGTGGAATGTCATCAATGACCTAACGGTAGGTCTCTGGCAGTTCTCAAGTGTCTCTATGGACTTCAGGGACAGAGCAGCTCAGGCTCCTGATCCACAGTGCAGCAAATGTGCATTCAGTTTTTGACCCATTCGTATATATCCTGATATTGCCTAATATGGGGATAGTATTTCCATAAGCAGCTTGTGAGAAGGAATTAATCAGTGGTACTGTGGGGATGACACATGCATCTAAACTGATCAACAGTATAGAGCTATAACTGATAGGATTAAGCAATCAAAGGGCAATCAATCTTTCAGATCATGAACAGGTTATATAGTGATGTATTGCAAATTCCAGAGGTTTTCTGGGTAGTTTGGTTCTCTGTCAGTTTAGACTATTAAAATCTATTGTTCTTTAAGGAGAGTGAGGAAAATATATTACTTATTATAATACTATCTATTATTAAAAAAATACAGAACGTACTTATTCTTACTGTCAGTAAAAGAAAGTGCCTTAATTCTACAGACCCTATAGGGTGCAATAAATGAAATTGTAGAAAGAAATTACTGTCTTCTCACAAAAATGATCAGGCAGAGGAAACAACCTGCAGCTCACTGTAACAGTTCCCTGCCATTTCTTTATTAATATTACTGCTGTAATAATAATGTATATAAGTCTCTTCAGCCAGAGAGAATTTGATGAACTGATGCTTGCATAGTGTAAAATGATGATCCTCTACTGAAATGAATGCAGCTATGCTGAGTCATACCTGAACTATAAATTAGCTGATTATTGAGAAAGTGGGAAATGAGAAACGATAGTGATGTTTTGGGCAGACAAAAATTGCTCAAATTTGAGGGATGCTAAGTTTAAGATTCCAGCATGTGGAAAAAGTGAAAACCAACCTCTCTCAACCTCAGCGCCCATGAACTTGACTGATGCCTCACACAAATGAAGAAGCTTGCTAAATCATGTTAAATCGTTCCCTCAGAGCATGAAGGAGAGTGAAGGGTGCTGCCCCAGACCTGACCCCAATATTAATTACAGTATATTTCCCCAGAATTCACCCATCACATTTGCACTTCAGAAAGTGGCTGCAAATGCCTCACTGCCAAGTAAATAGCACTTTTGGGGTTGAGATGGTCTTTAAGTAGGAATGTTTATAGCCTTCTTGGTTAGGGACCACTAGGCACTACTGGAGAGCTATCAGAAATAGAAGCTTAGGAAATCTTTGAAAACCACATTTTTTTTTGCCTAGAAAGCAAATCCCTTTCAAGGATATTTGCTCAGTGAGACATCCTTTCTGCCTGCATCCTCCTCTCCTCTGCAGGCAGAGCTCATGGTGCTAATGAGGACTACAGCCAACCCTCTAACCCCCTTTAGGTAAAAACCTGAATTTCCCACTGTTGTGAGACACAGCAGAAACTTGTACCATTCACCCCTTGACTGGAACAGAAGTAAATTTTCCTTTTGCTTTCCAAGTGTTCCCAAACTTCCTTGTTTGCCTTAAGAATCCCCTGTGAAATGGCAGTCTGTGCACTCATGTTTTTTATTTCTTAAACACCTGCAATGAGGATAGACATCAACTGGATGTATATTTATAGCTGTATATAGTTACAGATTAATTCATTAAAACATCATTCCTTACTGGCTCTCTTAAGGTATACAAGCATGTTCACCAGTGCAAACACTGCCATTATCTTTGTTTATGTTGTACAAAATATTCTAACTTTCACCACAGAGCTGAAAAATAACTCAACATGTCTGTCTGGCATATTCAGCTGAAACATCCCGCTTTCCTTCCAAGAACCCAGTTCTCTCCTCAGATTGCTGAAACCGTATTACAGTGGGGAATGAATTATAGAAAGTGTTAAGAACTGCCAACAGCCAGCAACAAGCCTTGCAAGCCCCTTCTCTTACAGATGAAGGTCTGAAACTCCTCCAAAACAATAAATAAAAACAGGATTCCCGCTGCAGATTTTAATCATCTCAGAAAACTAACTAATTTCAAGATTTCTGGAGATGTTTTGTGCTGATTTGCATTTATTACTATTCCTGAGGAGTAGTTGCTCCCCGGTTGCAATCCACCAATAAAAATCCCCTCAGAAACATTGTTGGTAGAATACAGAATTTTGATTAAGAAACTATTTGACCTAAATCAAAATGCATTGCTGTAGCTCATCGAGTTTGTTTTAATATGCTAATAGAAATTCAGCTGGTACATAACACTTCTTTGTTGCTGTGATTTTCAAACAAAAGCAAGCATAAACTTTATAACAGCATATTAGTTCCTAGCCCATGTAATTTGCTGAACTTAAAATTTGGGTGAAGAAACTATATTCAGAATTGCTGCTTTTCATTTCAGCAGAGGCCCCTGTAAGACCTTCATCATTTTGTGCAGCTCAGGACTGTCAGCCCTGACACTGATTACAGCATGAACAAACCTTGTGAGTGAGGATGACCACGTTCCCAGTGACTGCTGTGCTGCTGCAGCATGCACCCTGGTGATTTTTTTTCCTGTTTTATCTTTTCCTCTGCCCTTTGCTACCAACAGAAACAGCAGCTGTTCAGACTGGTTTGCTCAAATTAAGTGCTCAAATCCACACCTGATTCCTGAGTTCAAATGACCTGTTTTTCCCACACATTAAAAGATACTGAGTTTCCTTAGTGCCTTTGGAAGACATGCCATCCTGACATGGTGTGTTCTTATAGGTCTTCAGTACACAAGTCTGAAAAATGTTGGCTTCCTTCTTTGGCTGAAAACTGGGTTAATTATGAGAAGAATCTGCCAGTCTCAAGAACACGATTCTGTAGTCTTGGCCATGTGGCAAGCATGTCATTAAAGACATAAAATCCAACCATTTAAATTAGGAAGATCATTAGGAAAAAATGCTATTTAATTATAACAAGGATTTCAAGAAAAATCCTCTTTTTCTTTCCGAGTTTAACTGCTGAAGGTCTCAGAACATTATTTGCAAGACACAGAGGGTAATTCAAGTGAGTTGGCTAAGATTTCCTCTCCTTGCCACTGCCAGACCACAGATTCCCAGCCAGTAGGTAGGATGAATGACAGCCACTCTAGGCTGGCTGCCTCTGCAGTTTGTCTTCTGCCACTTCTGATGATCAAAGCAATCAGTGGCCTCACTCTCTAGAACCCCACTCCTGCACTGAGGGCAGGAAATACCGAGAAGGCAATGGCACAGGTAACAGCAACAGCCTACAGTTTCAGTTACTGAGGTCTGTGCAAACAGGGAACGTATGAGGAAGAGAAGACGCTGATAAATTATCTGTGAACAGTAACACACACTCTACATAGGGGTGCGCAATTGAAGCCCCCACCTCTGTTTTCTCTCTTGCAAACTGATAGCACAGTTCAAGGAACAGCTCTCTCAACTGAAAACTCCAAAAACCCGGCATTTTGTTTTATAATCTGCAAATAAATCTTTTAAGTTCTCTCGAAATGCTTCATAACCTTTCAGTGAAAGAACATTTGTACCTCCCCAAGCAGCACAGGCTTCTTCATTAAATTGCTTGGTTGAAGTTTAAAAAAAATCAATCTATTCCTTCTGAAAGATACTGCATTGACAATTTGGCCAATGACCTTGTGAGCTTCTCTGCTCTGTCCTGTCTGATATTTGTGCTGGAAGCACTGGTAGAGATGGGGGAAGTCTTCTGTTTAATCTCAGCAAGCTGAAGACAACACATACTCAGTGTGTATAATGCTAGTTTTTTGCTAAACAATCATCAAGGATTTGGGTGTAAAATGGTGACTCAGAATAATTTACATATAAAGAGTATGAACTGAAAACCTCTAATTTCATTCCATGATGTCCAGCAGGTCCTAAACGGTCTCCAGGAAACTTATTTTCTAAAAACACTTGCGAATTCTTTTAAAAGGTAGAATGACCTAGTTGTAGGACATCATCCATAAACATGAATACACAATCATGAACTTCTTTGCAGAAGGGACAACATCAGGAAGAAGATCAACTGGTGAAAATATCATTCAAAATATTGACTAAAACCCACGGGTGATGTACAGATATCTTAAATTTGTATCCACTGTAATTTCATCTCAATCTGAATATTCGAGAAGTCCATTTTGAAAACCAAACAGCAGATTTAGATTTCTGAAACAATTCAGATTCAAACTGAGTTGCAACTTTTTCATGCTTAAGCATTTTTTTATGCTGCTAGCTAGACAGGAATTCATGGGGTGAGTGGGAAGGCAGGGATGGCAAGGGGGATTTACTACAGCTAGCATTTCTTTGTACAGTCTGCCTCAGGGGACTTCATGGTGCCTGAAATGGTAGCAGACATGTAGAAGCTGCAGCCAATGTACAATATTTTCCAGGTGTGCTGTAGCAGTGCCATACGGTGCTATTAACAAGTAGAGTAAATGTTAACCAGTTCATTGGGATTACCCTTTCTTTAAATAATGAAAGGGGCTCTTTTATATCTACTGAAGCAGTCCCAAGGAGCAAATACAGACGGCTCTGCTTAATTAATTCGTATCTTTTCCACTATGAGTCTTAGCCTCCCTATAATAAAACGCAATAAGATTAAACTATGCCTTAATGCTTTGCTAAAGGTATAGTATTGGTAGAAAGATGCTAAATCTTTATTTTGCAGAAGTGATTCAGCTGCTATTGAAATAAATTGTAGTCCCAAGAGGTTACAAAATGAAAAAAAAAAAACAGAAATATTAGCATGACAATTTTGCTAGAGAGCTATCATCATTTAGATTTTTATTCCTTTTCTAATCATTTTGTTTCCTCCTTATCAGTGACATATGTTAAACATACACCTTCCTGAAATGTGGAAGGAGGTTGGGACAGGCGCGGGGGCCAGAACTGCAACAGTAAACCATTTATGACAGAAAATTCCCTTGCTTCATGCTATGGGCAAAATTAGGGTTAATGGGAAACAAACATCCGTATGGGTAAAATTAAAACTATTTTCTGCCACCAGAAAAACATATGCTGTTGGAGCACTGACAGACACTGGCAAAGCTTTGATTCAAAGATGATTATTTTGGCAGCATTTTAATTGCATCAGTTATCTGGAGGGGTGTGTAGCCTAACAAACCGTATATGATAGCTGCATGGATGTTTCTTGAAAGTCTTCATTAACTGATGACATTAAGCTAATGATAAAATAATGGCCTATGCAGGACTAAAGTTTTTACTGTAATTTAATAACCCTAGAAAAGTATATTTTGGATCACTTCATTATTTCCTTTAAATAATTTCTAAAACTCTTTGATTTTTGCTAGACTCTTTTCTTCTCCCAGAGTGTCCAGTGAAAGCAAATACCATAGCGTGTTGCCTTTCCAATGTGCAATGTACTGTGCTTTGATAAATAGCTGGTTGTGATGACATTTATGGTAGTAAACCTCATCCATTTTTCAAAAGCCTGAGGCTTGAAGGGACCTTCCCATGCCAGTTATATGTGGACTTTGCAAGCTGCAGCAGAACTGGACCTTGTGAGATGCTGAGTGTCGGCAATTTCCTGAGTGTTTAGAGACATGCACCAGGGTGACACAAAGCTTTTACAGCATCCCGAGACCATGGGTAGGTATGGAAAAATCCTAGTGCACTCCAGAAACATGGGAAATTCACTCTACCTTGATTTTTAGCTTTCCTCAGCCCTTCCAGAGGCTATATGTGCCCCACTGATGCGAAGCCTAAGTCTTGCCTGACTCCTTCTGAAGTAAAGGAGAGCCAAGGAGCAAAATGACCAGAGCTGCAGAGTCTAGGACAAGGCAACTTCCCCAGATCTCCACCAAGCCTATAGCTGGGTAAGGAGTAACCATCCTCATCTTCAGTGTCTGCAAGTCTCCCAGCTACCAACCTCTTCATACTCTCTGCCAATACTTCCTTTAAGCTTTTCTGATCTTCCTAATCCAACAGTCCTCCACCCATCTCTTCCTTATCAAAACAGACAAAATGTTAGCCAGACAGTGTCATTGTAACTCCCACCCATCACTTCCTCATCCCACTAGCTACCCGTCTGGCAGAACAGTCTAGCCCAGGCTGAAGCTTTTCACATACCCGAGTTTGACTTGCTGCAGGCTCAGCTTGTTTCAGGGCAATTTTTTATAAAATGCTTCATTTATGGACTTAGGTAAAGCTCCCTGCCTTGGATGTCCTGACTGTGTGTGGCAGATAAGTTAGTTATTAGAGCTAGATAGAATAAGACAAGTAAAATATTTTCCATGATTCAAGGCATGTGCAACAATGAATTGTTCACGTACCTTTCACAAGGGTCACAGGACACTGAACGTAGCAAATAATTAAGAACACTTAAAAATAGTAGCTGCATTATTTTAGGTAGGCTGAGTACTTTGAATGCATTCATTGTATAAAGAGACTCCTTAATTGTACAAACTTGTATTTTAAAAGGTAACTGAGTAATCCAGATGTGAAAATTCTGGGGTGGTTCAAGGAAAGAATGAACATAAATATAAACATTTAAGACAGTCAAAGTCATTCATGCAATATAAGCCAATTTTAGCTCTTACTCAGGTTTTATTGACTCAATGTGTTCAGTGAGCAAAAAGATGCTCTCAGCTGCCACATGGCGAAGTTGTTAGACTCCACATTTCCAGCAAAGCAGAACAGGTTATTGCCATTGACTCCTGTGGGTAGTTTCTCTAATTATATGTCAGAGAAAGATGCAATAATGACCTAGAATTTGGTAGCAGATATTTATTTCTCTTCCATAGCCTGTACAAAATCTAACTAAATTCAGCAGAAAGGACTTCTGTAAAGTAATAGGCTCCATATCAGGGTTTTCATATGCTCATTATCTAAATGTACTGTTTGGAAAGATGGTTTATGGCAGGTCAGTATTTGCAGCATGATTTGTTACTTCTATACTTAAGTGAACCATATGATCATGCAACTCTACTGATTTCTTACAGAAACATTAACTTGTCCTAGCAGAGCCTGAACATATCGGAAAAGGAAGCTCATTCCCTATGCTTCAAATCACAGGGGTGAATGAAGAACATGAACTATTTTACATTTTGTCTCAGGAGAGTTATAAATAATTAATCCTCTAACGTGGGGTCACTGCTATTTCTATTTTTTCATTCTAGGATTATGGCAAAAAAACATTTTTCTTCCTGTGTATTCTCTCTCTCTCACACCACCATCAGAAATTCAGCTTTTGCCTAAATAATAGCCATCATCCTTCCTTATATATAATTCTTTTTTTTCACAGAGAAGATTTTTCTCCACAGTTTGGTGGTGACTGACTGGATCTTTGGTGCTTTTTCCTCAAGGCTCCTTGTTAATCCCTAAAGGCATTCTCCAGTTTTCTTTCATCTGCTACGACCACTTTGATCTCGGGGACTCTATTTCACTATCTGTCTTGAAGCTTATAAGCCAAATTTTCAGAATTAAAGCTGAAACTGCAAAGGACAGCATGGAATAAAGGATGTGTATTGTTAGCTGTGACTATGCTGGAATATAAAATAAGATATCTCAACCAAACAAAAATACACTGCAGAACAGGACAACAGAAAATAACCTAAGTAACTGAAATCACATATTACTCTAATACTGGGTTTTCTCTGCTGTGAGCCACGCTAAACAGGAGCCTTTGCTGCGTGGATATTTTTCCCAGATAACCCCTCTTTGATGGTATCCAGCTATGACGGGAAGCTGGGTCCTTAAGTCTCTCAACAAAAATGCATCTTAAAGATTAATGTCTGTATGGTAAATAAAAGGCGCTAAGAACTTTGCTTGATGAGGGTTTTTTTTAAGTTAGTTGCAGTTTTTCATATGATTCAAAGACTTCCCTGGGAGCTGGCGACTGACATTGGAAATGTAAATGCTGTTGGAAGTGCGATCCAGTTAATGGAAAGTTATATACTCCTTGTTATTGATCAGGAGACAATCAATTGCTGTTCGTCAATGGTCTTTTGCTCTTCATTTCTACAGATGTCAAATAGCGAAGTCAAGAGAAGAGGTGGGGAAGAACTAAGTACCACAAGTAAAAGACATACAGAAGAGTTGCAGAAAGGCTTGGAGAAGGAGAACCCCCTGGAGCAACAGCAGCTACAGGAGAAGAGTTGGAGGGCTGGTAAAGTGCAGAAGACTTACACGTCTGTGAGGTATAGAGGCAATATTGCTTTTCCTTTTTCAGCCAAGAAAAAGCCAGAACACAGATCTGTTCATTTATTATTGTAAGTACTCAGGGCATGGCCTATACCAAAGCTCTTCAAATTCCTAATGACATTTCTTATTATCCAGCCTGAAGTCACTTAAAAAGAGGATGAATTTTCTACATCTTCAGGCCCCTCTAATGTCTCTCTGTGTGCAAAAAGCTGAGGTGTCCAAACCAGCTGATATCCTCTTGGCCAGTTGTCTTTCCTGTTGCTTGGGACAGTGGGGCCAGGAACTCTAAATAGGTGACGGAACAAAGGGCAGGAAATCCAGCAGCTGAAGAGAACAGAGAGCCCCAAGGAGATAAGGAAGGTGGAGCTCAGCCCTTATCTGTCCCCAAGAAGCAGGGGGGCAGCTGGGCAAAGGTGCAGCTCTAAACCAGCCAAGCAAGCTGGTCTCGGGGGAGGGAGGGGAGCGGGGATATTAGGGAGCAGGGAGAGGTATTAAGATGTGGGAAGAAGGTGGGCGCTTTCCTGCAGTATGACCTGAAAAGTCAGTGAATAGCATGAAGAAAAATTGAGACAGCTTTTGGAAAAGAGGAAACTAGTGAGCTTTGTTCACTATTTTCTTGGAAAATCCATATGCGTATCTATAGGCTTTGTTAGTCTGTCCTCTCACCTTTTTCAGAAACACCAGGCTGGATGTCCTTTTTCTGTCCTCTGTTCGAAGTCACACACAGAGGGAAACCCACTGCAGAACAGCACGGTGAAGCTGAACCTGGTGCCTACGTGACCGCCTGGGCACCTCTTCATGTGTGCCCTTTGCTCCCCAGTTTTTTGAATGTTTCCAATCTGGCTGCCTTTTTATACAGTTTGGAAACCTATATTTATAGCTAGTCACAGAGAAGCTGGTTACTTCTAAGACTACGTAATAAATTGCCTTAGTTAATAACTCTTTTTCACAAGGATTATAACCTCCAATTTAATAGAGTTATAAAAGCATAACTTGAACTGTTGATTTCAGTGCAAAGCAGAGAGATTGGGAAAGATTTAATAATTGATAAGACTTTTTGGATGTAATAAACAAGGGTTTTTCTAATCAACTTTTTATGCTTGGCAGATGAAAAAAATAAGTGTTCTTCAGATGTATATTTCTGAGTATGCATGGACTGCAAAACCGTAATGGAAAAAACATTTAAAAGAGTGATAAACTAGACAGAGACAGTGAAAAACATACTTACAGGCTAGTGATAAGCATAGTATTACATTTTGTAGTATGATGAACATCCTAAAATGAGATGCTGTAGCAAAATCAATGCTCACTGCTCAGTATGCAAATGTTTAATATGGAGAAGTAAAACTTGTGAATATCCTAACCAGTTCTTAGCAATACCCATGTGACTACAATAAATTACACAAAGTCATTCATCCAGGAAATTATTCAGAGATTGTTATGGATCTCAGTTTTTCAGAATGTCTCTTGTATTAACAGGTAACTACACAGAGGTACTCCTAATAAAGGGCACTGGACTGTGAGTTTTGGAAGTAAGAGTTTGCTAGCCATAAGACAAGTACAAAACAGCTACTAATAATGAAATCCATTCCATTTTTCCTCTGGTACACCTCAGCTGTCATGTAGAGAGACTACATAAAGTGAACAAGTAATTCTGCCTCCCGTTCTGGCTTCTCTGTGGTGACTGCTCCAGAGTGCTGCTGATTTATTTTATCTGTGTCTGTGCATGTGTGTAATAACGAAGGGTTGGAAGCTAAGCCTTGGTCAGCTAGCACACCTCAAACCCAAGTCGGCTTTACTTTATCCATATATCAGTGGTATCGTTAATTTTGCTACACTGAACTTTGTGAAGGTAAGAAGTGGTCTGTGGCAGGTTTTGATGAAATGGTAGGTACAATCTCAGCTAGCGATCTGTGCTTTCTCACCAGCGGCATTTCCTAGTTCATAACCAGATGTGACACTCCACAAACAAGCAGGAATCTGGAAGTTCACTGTCCCCTTGCACAGCATCTTGCTCTGGACTACATACTTCCGTGCACACTCCCAGTTTCTCTTCAGAGCTTGGAGCCCAAGGATGGCCTGCAGTGTGGCAGCCTTTCTGGCATGATGACCACACTGCAGCAGGAGACATCTCTGGGAAATTCTGCAGGGGAATGAAGATCAAGCAAGTGCAGGCCATGCAATGGACAAACCTACGTGTGAGCTAGATGGATCTGCACAACTTCAGTTTTACAGCAGGACAAAACCTGCAGGGGTAAAGCCATGATACTGAGGCAGAACTATTTTTATGGTAGGAGTTATACTAACTACTGGCAGTCTATGGTAACCTCGGAGGATTAACTACCACCTTCACTTCTACTCATTTATTTTTTTCATGTAGTTTTAGTTCAATTTTAAAAAATTCCCTGATGTGAGTTACAGCCACAACTAGTTAAAGAAAAGGAAGAGAACATCCATGACAATGTTGGGATTTCCTGACATTATTCCCAGGCCTGTCTGTTTGGACAAAATTTGAAATTTAAATGTTCAGAATATTTTGAAATAATTTCATGTTCTGTTACCTAAGAACCTTGCTGACAGCCTTCCTAGGTCAGACTTTTTCCTCAAAGGCTTGCTTTATTTGCTGTCATTTTTACAAGGCTAGCACCAGCACAATTCTCTGTGTATCAACACTGATCTCTTTTCCTCTCTCAGGCCAATTATTCAAATCATTAACTGTTAGTACTTAATGAAATTTCTTGCTTCCAACCACATTAGAAGTGGATATCATTTGTCAGCCAGGTCAACATTCAATGCATTTTGGAATTAACAAAGCGCATGCCAATAATATCTTTGGTGGAATTCTGCTCAACGGAAATATAGAATATATATTCACTGCAGAGGTAAACACTGACCAACACATTTCCCCTGGAGGGGGAAGGAGCTCTGACACTTCCAACATAATCAAACTTTGAAGAGATCCACATAAAAAAAAGTTTGCATTCAGGATTGTTACAGACAGCAAGGACTGAACAAATGACATCTGAGATGTGGCAAAACTGAATATTGAATTATGTAGCAGAAAGCGAGAAAACATACATTTCCACCCCTCCTCAGAGTAATGTAATATCTATTAGCATGATGCTGAACTGAGACAATTAACCTTGTCCTTGCGGCTATACCTTTTCACAAAAGTGCTTTCATGTCTGCTGGGTTGTGGATGTCAATAACACTATACTCATGAGTGGGCTTAAAAGTGCTCATAAAGCAGAGGGTGCTCTGCAGTTCATCTGCTTCCTGACTGCAGAGCTGATTTTTTTTTTTTTTACACAGCTTTGACAGCACCGGCAAACTAGCAGTAGATATAGTTGTGCCAAATACCTAAAAGCTTATTAAGTTGCTGATGTACGAGCACTTGGGAGCCCGTACTCTATGTGAGAACAGCCATCGGCCATGCCTGGAGTCAGCCTTGCTGGCTGTACGGACAGCCTTGTGGCTGCTCTCCTCAAGCAATGTAAGGGTACAGTCTTAGACTTGCAAGTGTCAGTTGAGAGTTAAGCAGTTGGTGTTTTAAATGAGGCTGATTTCCTGAATCTGGCTTGCAGAGTAAGCCCCACAAAGAATCAAACGCCCAAATGTGTTAGACTTTCATCCCCAAAAGATACCAGCTGAGGACCCATCTCAGGTGAGTCTCATCTGATGCCTACTGAACACTTGCATTCACTCTAGAGCACATTAGATCAGCTTGTAAATGTGCATAGAAGAGCTGAGAAATCCTTATTTAGTAAACAGGAGAAAAATAAAAAATAAGCATCTGCATCCAAAAATCAGGACACAATAGAACGCTCACTACAAGCATCCTTACTCCATCAGTCTCAAGCCAGATCCAAACACTGTGATTGTTATACTATTTTAACATCTACAGCTCTCTTACATACAACATTTATTATAAATACCACCAGTTATTCATAAATTATATATTTTTGTCATTTCCTCCAGGGAAATTTGCTTAAAACAATGTATTCTTTCAACCCTAAAACATTGTCTTGTTCTTTAGGCTGATGTATTACCTTGTAATTTCAGACACACATGACCTTGACTGCTACAGTTTCCTTTAATCCCTGTTATTGTTATTATTTATGCAGTTCCCAATAGCACACAAAACATTTGTTAATATTCTGTGCTGTGAAGTACTATAAAACAGGTTACCCATAGGAATTTATTACTTAAGCTTCCTATTTCATCCTATCATTATGAAATCTAGTACTTTCATAATACAATTCCCTGAATTACAGATTCATGGGGGATTATGTGGCTGTAAAGCAGTTTCCAGATAGAATGGCTTTTTCATCTGGAAGCTCCAGAACTACTGTGATGAGAACTTAAAGGTACCAACCCATCCACAACACCAATGCACTGTAAGTGTTGCCGTTTTGGTCAGGGCTGCAAAGCTATGGCCAATTCCCAATGGCCATCCGACCCTCCTGGCAGCAGGGTTCAGAGACAGAAGAGACCCAGTAGGGAGGTTTGTTTTAGTTTGCTGTGGAAGGGCAAGCAGATGGCCTCACCAGTACTTCTCACATAACTCCTGTAGATATGTCAGATTAGTTTTTCAAAGGTACAGCCCAAAGGACAAATACTGATTTATAGAAGTGTCAAAATCATACTTGCAGGCTCCTCTATTTTTTTCTTCTTTGGATCAAAATATTTCTTGCATTCCAACTTTATTTAATGGCTTTACTGAAGAGTGTTTAATAGGAGAATGTCTGCAATCATTTAAATAAAAGTTTGAGCCCTTTCCTGAGCCAAATACTACTTATTACCCACATCAGATATAGTAAGTACACAGGACAGACTGCTTGAGCCTTCAAGCTTATTAGAAGGGAAATGTTTGAGGTCTGTAAGGGCAGCTCCAAACTCTTTCATGCAACCTGGACGGTCCAGATGAAGAACAGGCATGAAACCTTGTGCCTAATAGATATCCTGAGCTGACTTCTTCTTAGCACAGCATGGAGACTTCAAGCCCAACCTATGAGTGATTTCAGCCACCACGTTGTACAGAAAAAAAGTGTTGCTCAGAAAATAGCTTCTGCTGGAAACTGCTCTTTTCATCACTGTCCACACAGCTTGAGAAGATCTGTAAGACATTGGTCATGTTCAAATTCAGATCAGACCAAACTAGGAAGCCTGAAGAACACCATTCACTTGTAAACTCAATATGTGATTCAGGTTGGGTGCTTTCTTATTGCACAGAGTCTGTATTTTCACTAGTGACTAGGAAGTGAAGTAGGAGACAACCACCAGAGCAGAACATTTGGTCTGAAGGTCTCATGTACTCACTCTGTGTACTCCACTCTGTGTTTTGGACTGGTCTGGTCCAATGGACTGGACACCTGTTAGTGGTAGGAATACATCTTCTGATTTAGTTTCTTCAAAAAGGATTCAACTGTGAACTCCAAGACCACTGCACAACACAAACTTAAAAGTGGTGAGGGGGGATAAGTCTGAGTAACTCCAAAAGCTCCCTCCTGACCTGAACTAAAATGATAAAGTTGACCTGCCTATAGAAAAAATGAGGAGCAACTACAGGAAGTTCGCCTTTTGCTGGTGCAGATTCTTCCACTGTTACTAATTTTCCGGACTATTTGCTCTACACCAAACTCTCTGAAACGGGAAATGTTGATGCATTACAATCTGAGTCAAGGAGAATTGGTTTAACAAAAGGCCAGCCTCAAAGGGTAACTGTCAGCTTTCAGTGAGTGATACCATTAGTGGCCTTTTTCATAGTGGCTGAATGGCATGAGTTGTGCTGCAGATTTGTGATTTTAACAGGACAATCTAACTCAACTGTAGTGATTTTTTTTTCTTTTAAAATCTCTTAAGTAATTCCCCACCCCACCATGCTCACTTTCTCCCTGACCTTGAAGAAAACAGCACTGCTGTATCTTTATTCTCTGCTTTTAAGGAAGTGGTAATAATGCTTATCTAACTACAGCCTTAGCTTTCTGCTAAAAGCTTTGACAAGCAGATATCATAGGGATGTGAATATTAAAGAAGAATCACAAGGTAATATAAAAGCTACACTTCCACTATTGACTCAGAAGAGTAAGTACCAAAAGTGCTGAAACACGTGTTATACAGCAAAGAAAAATCAAAGAAGAAATTGCTGTTCAGAAGAGCTTCATAGACTGGTTAGGACGGAGCACTTTCAGATCCCAGTATATTTCATTGACAGAACCAGACAATTTTAAAGTTCCTGCAAGTTAAATCCCCAAATTTTGTATTTGAAGATGTTTTCAGTAATTTTCACTGAACTAGTAAAAAAAAAAAAAAAGAAAAAGAAAAAATGCACAATAATGCTTCTTAATGTTTACTTGATTATAAATGGACTTTTATGCAAAAAATATTCCCAATCCTTATTTCAGCCCCATGACATTCAATATGACATTGAATCTCCTAGTGGGAAGTACAACTCTGCATTGTTCAGCTCTGACTGAAATCAATAATCTTGTACTCCAACTATACAGTGATTAGAACTGCCATATTTGCTCTCCTTGACAAATATCCTGGTCCTGTACAGTGCACAACAAACCAACATGGACTGCCTGTCTACCAGCAGACAAGGATCTTTCCTTAACTGATAACTAAAGCAAAAAATGTGGGTGTCGCCCTTCCCATGTTAATAAAGTTGGAGCTATTTCTGTTACAGCACTCCACCAGTCTCAAATCTTTCAGAAAGGGGGTACTTTCCATTTGGGTGGTTATTCAGTAGGGAGCAGCATAGACAATTTACCATTCTTTTTCCTTTGATCATGAAAATGTTCCTGACTTCAAATAGTTTTGGGG
>WEKW01001925.1:36866-50516 GCA_013389905.1 Sula dactylatra
ACAGATGATCTTCCATGACTGCTCTTGACAACAGTATATATTTCATTATTGTTTGTCATCTCTTGTCTTCAGTACATAAGCAGACAAATATTTTCCCAGGAGTACATCTTTGTCAACATGTGGTGCTATACTGACAAGTTCAAATTAGTAGTTGACATGAATTACCATAAAACTTGGCATCTTTCCTCTTCACTGAAAATGAAATTCAACTGAGGAAAGCAACAGCAGGTGGAATTAAAGCTTGCCCATTTAAAGCTCTAGTGATAAATACCAGAGGTTTAGAAAATTAATACTGAGTTTAGAGGCGAGCTGGTGTGGGAGAAGAAAAGATTGGAACAGCAATTGGAGAACTTGGATAACAGAAGAGTCTCGTGTTTTAACTATAGAGATGGGTACGAGACAACAACAGACAAAGTGCTTGGCTGAAAGCTAAAGAAGAGTTTTTGGCACGGTGAAAAAGGATGGAAGAAAGATTTGACTTGAAAATAGAGTAGAATAAGGAAGGGTGAAATGGTTTAGGCAAAAAATAGCTGGTGAAAAACATTGACCAAGACTTGGCTGACAACAGAAAGGATATGAATAGTTTGGGTACAAACCATTCATTTTTATTTCAAGAGGGGAAGGATTCTCTATCCTGAAAGCAGGAGGCAAAGTGCATAGAAATCTGCGCTCATTTCCCTCTTCTGCCATGAGCTTTTTATGTGCCCTTGAGCCAGCCTCTTGTGCCAACATTTTCAAATGCAATTGTCCTAATTGGACCATGACTTTTAGATGGTCTATGGAGCATCTGCAACATCTACAGCAATAGAGAGACACTTGTAGCAAGGAAAAGAAAACTCATTAAACCGAGAAAACCACTGAAGAAATCTCCTTTTCTGAGCTGTCTGTTAATTAAGAAGATTAGATATAGAGCTCTAAACAAACCGTGTCTTTCTTTTTTAGGTTTGTTTTCATTTGTGTGGATGTTAAAACCCTGAAGTTTTCCTGAACATACGCATGTGAATTGAAGAGTAAAACTTCAAAAGAAGTTCAAATAGGATTACCCAGGCTAAATCTCATTCTGTAATACTCAGCTCCTTCTTGATACATGTAGAACACTGCCTGTTGATAATGGCTGGGCAGATGGTACGCAGACCCTTAGTCTCCAAAAAATCATGTTAGCACAGCTTCATTTAAGAGGCTAGAAGTGTTTGGTCTGCATTTTCATACCCTAAAACTTAATCTCTTTAGCATGGCGAGAAGGACAGTATTTCCCCCTCTGCATTCAGAGTAACTTTCTATGACAACACTTCCCAAAAAGTCATGAAGAGCTAGGTTGATTTTTTTTTAACCCTAACTTGTTCCATTTTCATATTCCACAAAGCACCTCTGCTACAGAGTTCCCAGGTTAAGCTAGGCAAATCATACACGCATTTTCACTGTCCGCTCATAATTTTGTTGGTTCTCAGCTTGAGAGTGAGATTTGCAGCGATGCCATCACTTGCTCTGTACAAAGGTTCCTGGAGGATTTGTGGGAATCTAACATGAGTCACAGCCACTGCTGCTTAAACCTGCTCTATTGACAAGCAATATCTGCTGCAAAAGGAATATGTAACAGTAAAGCTTTTCTGTTTATTTCTTGTAGACGTATCAAGTTTATAATGCAGTAAATCTATTTATTCTCTTGTGTGCGTAATACTATCAATTAAACAAATATCCTGGTCATTCTTTCTCACATATACTTCAGATAGTGCCACCGAGCTGTAGTTTCACATTTCTGTGATTCTTCAGTTTGGCTGAGGATTTCTTTAGCAAATTCTTTCTCACCGTTTTCACAGGAGGACTGAAATCTGACTGTGGCCTAAGTTAGATCTTCCTCCTTAACATAAAACATAAACCACTTTGCTTTGCCCTTATTTTTTATTTTGTCTTAAGAAAGAGCAACCCAGGCCAATATTGATGAAGATATCAAAGTGCAGCTTAGGTTCTCAGTTTATTCTGCTTAGAACTTACATAGCAAAGTCCTTCACATCACTTGCACTTTTAACCCATTACAGCATTCTTAAGGTGGCTCCATTTTCACTATCCAGCAGAAGCAGCAATTGGTTAAGGTGCCATGGCATTCCAGTGGCAGAGCAAGAATTCAGATCTGCAGTTCCTGTATTGCATTCCCAGGTCTCTCTGATGTGCCCTAAAGACACTGGCAGGACAATCAGGTCACTCCATGTCATGTCACACAGATACTCAGTCTTCCTGCTCCTTGGACCCGGGTGGCTCTTGGGTTCAACCATCGTTACATTAGACAATTCTCAAGAGAAAATGTGCTCACAGGTTGAACTTTCTGTGCAAAGCAGTGCAAGCATTGCAGCCACATGTCGTCCACAACAACTGAAGCAAGTTAAATTGTGTAATTCCCTTGTATTTTATCCAAAATCTCCTCTTTAAGTATTGATGTCCTGTATACTTGTCTCGGAGGTGACTGATGAGAATTAGGTAGCTGCCAGTGGTGGCTCAGTTGATAAATTGGTTCATATCTGAGGCACTATACCATGAGATCAGGCGGCCTCAGACTGGCAGTGCACTCCTCTTAATTAGCCTGGGAGATTGCTGGATTATATAGTCAGCATGCACAGGAAAGAAACTTTCCAATCAGAAAGGAAATGGAAATGTCTGGTAAGACAATACTGAAAATCAGCACAAGAAGGAAATTGGTGAGAATGTCTGCTGAATCAGTAGGCAGGCTCAAAAGTAGACCGAGGGAAGCAGGTCAATGAAAGCATGGAGTGTTTTTCAGTCCTTCATTCCAGTATTTACCTAAACCATTCTACTTGCCATTACAAAGGTTTCAGATACTTCCGTTGATAAAAGAGCTCCGTAAATCACAACAAAAAGCTTGGTGCAACAGTCAGTGCTATTTCTATGCTTTTAAACTACCTTCTAAAAAGTTATGGTTTTTTTTCTCAGTCAAACCTGGGACATCAGCATGGTGAGTTTTACCCTTCCGAAAGGGAACACAACGCAAAAACAGGATGGATCCTTTTTGTAGCTCAGTTACGTTATTTTATTTTCCTTCCAAGTAATGGCTAATCCAGCCATCATCTGCTGCTGTTCACGTATGGGCTTCCCAGCTCTCCTGTGCCAGTGACTCTAGCCAGACCATTAACAGCAAAATTGATAGTATGCTCCTCTAACTGATACCTGGCCTTACACCAGAGGAATCCTGATGCCCAATCGTGAGTAGCACACATAATATCAGACAGCTTTAACTTATTTTGTTTCTAATAAAATGTGTTAGCCATTAAGTCCAATGATGGAAGCCAACTCTGTGTTTTCTCAGCCCACTATTTCTCCTTCATTTTTTCATCTGTTATCTGTGCTAATATTTTTATTAGAATCAAAACAACTATGTAATAACTATTATTACATTTTCTAAAATCATTATTTCTAACTGCCACAGCCAGGATTCAGGATTTTGGTGTCCAAGACACCGTGAGCTATACTCAGATGGTATAATTTCTGTAGAAGCCCCTAAGCCTACAGTTTTATATAAGAGACACTGAAGTGCTGGGGCCAGCCAATAGGGCAGGAAATCGCAGGGTCATTGTTGAGGGTCCTGGAAGAAAACTCCAGAAAGCATGAAGAAAAGAGAAAGAAAAGACAAAGCAAATTCAAGCCATTAACCATGAGCCTCTTTCTGACCAGCCTGAGATGGCTGATGGCTTTGCAGGAGGCTGGGATCTCTGCCTATCCCCCCTGCCGTAGCACTACTCGCCTACATATTGATTCTTTATATCCAAATCTACAGCAGCTATAAAATCACATATTTCCACTGAGGTGAACACAGCAATCCTTTGAACCTGGCCAGCCTCTCAGCTCCATTAATTTGCCTGCATTCAAGGTAAATACACTCCCTGCTACCATAATAGCATATGCAATAATGAATAACAGGGCTTGGCTTGTTTTTTTTAAACAAATAAGGCTGTCCCCATTAAGCTGAATTGTTTGTATTTCAGTGTAATGGTTTCATTTTACTTCAATATTTCCCCCATTTAAGAAAATTTTACCAATCTAGTTTTCCATTTATTTTCAGTTCCTTAATATTTTCCTTTGCCTCGTGAATGGGAATTATGTCAGCATCCTGTAATGTCTTATGTTCTTCCAGCAACGCTCATTTAGAGGGTACATAAACACTTCTGCATGTTGATATTTTGAAATATGGAGTTAATTATTTAATTATTCAGACAGGCATATCAAGAATAAAGCAAGAAGAGGCTGGATTTCTTGGTGTACTGCCTGAAGATGTGTGTTAAAGGCATAAAGAGCCAACTTTTTTTTATTATTTTCCTCTTGAGATGTCCTTAGGATACTAAAGCAAAGCACAGTTTGTTGGAAAATGCAATAATTTATTACATCAACTGGTACGTTCAAAGGAAACACACACTCTCAGTCACATAACACTGAGTGTGGCAGCGGAAGACCAAGTATTTATTTGCCTAGCTGAGACTGAGTGGCCTCTGTCAAGGACAGCATGGATATCCTCAGATATCCTCCCAGACCCCGGTTCCCCTCCTAAAAGGGAGGGATCCCACAAGGGACAGCAGCAGAGTCCTTCCACAAGGACATAGTATGTATTTTGGAAAGAATCTCTTCATAGGTACATGTACCAATATGACCAAAGATTTGGGATTGCCAATTGTTTCTTTTCTAAGCAGCTTTTTTTTTTTTTTCTCCATTTCATAACCACAAGTGTTCTCCAACCAAATCATACACCTCTTTGCTCATTTCTAAAAGATTGCCAATCCCACTTATAAAAAGATGTGCAACCCAGCAAAATGTTTCCTGGTCATATTAAATCTCAAACAAATCTGCCACCAACCTGAGCTCACAAGTTGCCAACATTCTCATCATACTTAGTGGAAACTGTGATTTTAAGCACACATTAAATAGCAACAATTACACAGATGTTATATGTCAAGAACTTCAAACATCCACGTACACACAGAACAGTTAAGGTTAAATTTACTCAAACCCTTGAAACGTGAAGCATCCACAACCCCACATTAACTTTACTTCAAGGAAAAAATATGCAGTGAAACAAAAATAATTAAAAAAAATTCTTAACTAGAGCTAGTTTTCCAAGTAGAAAATTAAATTTTCCACTGCTTTCCATTCCTTACGATTCTTAGAAGAGCTTCATTCATCATTAAGCAAGCTTGGGTTTTCACTTTAGCTTTTCCCCATTTTGCTCCACAGCTTCTGATCTTAGCAGTTGCAAGTGCTGGAGACTTAAATCACGTTCAGTATCTGCTGACACCAGTACACGTAATGAGCAAGCCAAAAGTTACAGGATAAGCCAGAATTTCTTGATCTGAAGAAAACAGAAACTCAATGCTGTGGGGGATAGAAGTGTTGAGGTAAAGTGTGTGTGGAAAAGCAGCATGAGCTTATTTCTTCAAAAGTCCATAGAATTTTTATAAAGAAAAAAAAAAATATTTCCTTTTTGCCTCTCCAGTTCTTACATAAGTCACAAGTATAACATTTAAAAATTAATAACTACCGTATAAAATTTAATTCCCTTTGCCCCTGACAGAACTTTTCCTTCCCCCAGAAAATTCACAGGATTCTGTAAAAGCAGTTGCAAAAAGGCAGTATTTTTTTAAGCTAGCACCAACATACATGGTATGAAAATCTCAGAGTTTTTTTTATTTTTTTTAATATAGGAAAAGAGTTATTTTTTTAACACATGCAGAGCTCAGTAGAAAAAACAAGTACCATCCCTGTTGCTTTCACATTATGTATATATGGAATTAAAATTAACTTATATTTTTTCTACTACTGCATCAAAGTTTTGTTGTTAGACACGGTATTAAAGGAAGCAGGAGGATGTACTATTATGCTGGTTTCAAAATAAGCAAGAATAGTACTAAGGCTATTCAAAAAAACTTATGTTAAAAAAAAAAAAAACCACACACACAAAACCAACCAACCAACCCCCAAGCAAACCAACCCTAAAATGTTTTAATTAAAAGAAAAAAAACAGGCATACACAAAAAAAATAAACCACCCCAAAAACTCCCAAATAGACAAATAAATATAACCAAGAACTTTTTCTGCATAAACCTTATCTTTGAAGTAAGAGCAGTACCTGCTAAAGAGCTCTTTATATCCCCATTTGCATGCTCTTTGGTGCAGGTGGGTTCCTATTGATTTCAGCTGCCCATTTTTACAGCAGCTGTTTCCTGCACTCTGCATTGCAAGTGTGCCTCTGCTTCGGGGGTTTTTATCCCTCCTGCCTGGACATGGTTTATGAGATGCGTGGGATCAGCCATGGAGAGTGGTGTAAGGCAAATATCTATGCTAAGGTGTCAGGGTGCGCAGTGAGGAAAGAGGGGAGGCGACCAGACACCATACAGAAACACTCTATGGCAAAGCATTAACAGTAACTCACTGCAGATGAGGTTTAAATCAGACGTTGACCTTAAGCATTGCGCAGTCAATGGTCTGCTGCGGTTCTGTGGCCGAAATTCTGCTTTTGCTGCAGCAGGGAGCAAGTTCCTTTTGCTCTGGTCCTCAAAACAGTGGCATGAGGACACCTGCCAAAGACTGCAGAGGGAATCCTATTTCAGGGTTACGCACTCTAGTGAGAAGATGTTTGTTTATGATAAATATAGAGATATTTGTAAGAAATTAAGAGGGGGAAAGAGGTGAAATCCTAAATGTAGCTTTCTGTGCACTCACTGCACTGAGTAGCCACAACCCAAAAGCCCTCGCCCTAATACAGAAAACTTTCCAGCTTGCATAAATATGGATACAAGTTATCCCTGTGCTTCCTGCTTTTCCAACGGAATCAGCAGCACTCAGTTTGGATGTGTTAGGAGAACAAGAGACAGTGTTACAAGTTTTTAAAAAAGAAATCTGGCAAAGCCCTATAACTTTGGATGTAGATTAGGAGGTTACCTGGAGTTCTCTAGCATGTGTCTGGGTCACAGGGTGTTCACTTTTTACTTAGACTAGATTTAGTTTAGTAAATATTTGCTATTAGGGTAGTGTAAAGGTGTAGTGCTCTTACCACAATTTTTGTGGCTATTTATTTAATGACATGCCAAGATAGGCAGGTGTTTACTGGTGGAAATATGAGGGTCAGTGCACCAGTTTCTCTACAAAGAACCAAGTCTGTGATTAACTAAAATTGATTTTAAAGCTAATTGTCCAGAGGACCTTCCACTGACACAGTAAAATTTTCACCTTCATAAAAACAAAATAAAAAAAAAATCACTGGCCCGTTGTCAACGTGTATAGCTGATGTGCTTAACACAGGTATGGCTGCTTCTCCAGGGCACAGTCAGTATCTCTAGAAGGCTTTTGTATTCAACAAATATCCCCTCTCAGCCACTGCTATCTGATTCAATTTTCTTTTGACTTTCTGCCTCTGGGACTTTTTAATTTTCTAGGATGTGGTTTTTGTCTTTCAGCATGCAACCACTCATCACGGAGAGCTACAGTCCTTACCTTTGTATGCAATAAACCTTTAGGGCTGAAGAGGAAAGGCATACAGCTTTCTCTGTGACATTTCATTTCATCAGCTCTGCCAGATCTTTAAATATCCAGAGTACTTAGGTCATATTCATAGAGTCCTTCCAGCTCACTAAGGGTCTGTGATTCCCTCATAACCCAGCAGAAGGAATATGTGCTTTGAAAGATCCACTTTCCCCAGTTCTCTGCCAGGTAAGAACAGTTTGCAACAGCTTTCTCAGCTTTTCATGCAATTACCCTGCCCAATTAGGTCAAATATTGCTGCAAGCTGTCATTCTAGGCTAAAAGTGCTTCCTCTGACTTTCACCATACACAGAGATGTTTTTATGTCAGTGGTAGTTTGAAAAAGATTAATTGGGGAAAAAAATGGCTTCTGAAAAGATTGTGCTCCCATCATATTTGTTTGCTCCCAGTCTCTTTTGTAGCCTGCCTGAAATGAAAGTCACCTGCTGACAGTACTATTTTCTTGTTAATGCTTGTTTCACTACTGGCTCTGTCAAAACTTTTAGAATATTCAGGTTTTTACCCCCAATGGAGGGCTCTGGTCCCCGCTGGTGCAGACCGATCTCCATCAGCCAGCTCACTAGCAGATACTAAGTCATGCCAGCAATTCTTTAATTGTTTGTTCCTGTTTATGCCCACAGCAGACACCTCCAAAGTTGTACTATTTCGTTTCATTTATGTTCGCTGATTCTCCTAAGCTCCTGTGGTGTATTCAAGAAAACTATGCCACTTTTTCCTCTGACTTGCAGGAGGCAGGGAATTAAACAACCTGTTCTCACCAAATTTCTTTGTTCTTACAGCAGGAACAAATTAACGCTGCTTGCTCCAGTGCAACTCCCTTTCAGTCTTTCAGAGTTTGAAGGCAGTGAATGCCCATTTCTTCTGAAATAAATATAGATGCATGGGGAATATACTCAGGGCTATCACCTTTGGCTTTTAGCAGTGACAAACCTTTGGCAGTTGTTCCCATGGGAGTCACATTGTCACTGGCTCCTTGGGGTTACCTGAGATGAAAGTTGGCTTCTCAGATGTCTCCAGCCACAACAGTTTTGAACATCATGTCTTCTGTTTTGCTGCTTCAGACAGCTCCAGATTGCCATCAGAAATCTTTTTCACTGGCATAGATGATGAACGATTTCTATTTGGAAAAGCAAAGCAGTGAGAAGTAGTTTTTGATTTTGTCACATTTTGCACTAAAGCCAGCCAGAAAAATGAAAGAAAAAAATAAAACAATCTGACCTCAGAAAAGTCAATATTATTGATTAGTGGTCAAACAGGATTTAACTGTTAACACACACAAAAACCCTAATAAACAGGACCAAACACCTGCTTTGCTTTAAACCACAACTTATTGATGCATTATGTGCTGTAGGAAACTGGTGTAACAAAATTAACTGCAAAACCTTATGAAAGTGAAGGTAATATATAGTTTAATTCAAACTCAGTTATCACACTCCTCTTGTATGCATGTATCCACAAGCACCAAAAAGTGTGCATCAGAATTGCCTGGCCAGGGTCACTGGTATGTGACACAGACAGCAAGGTTTATCAATACATACCAATCTTTTAAACCCACTCTATTGTTTTGTCTGGAGCTCTCGCACATGAACATTTCCATTCATACTTTTATCCAGACCAGTTTTAACATTTCTCATGTAAATCTCTGCAATGCCATGGTTTTCTCCATTAGTCAGGGCCAAATCATGACAAATGAACAAGTTATATCTTCCTTCCTGTAACTGCTATAGAGAATTGAGAAACTCTGCTTTTTTCCTGATTTTAACCAAAGACCAAGTGTTCTGTGGCCATGAATCATTGCCAAAATATCTTAGTCTTGCTTGCTTGGGATGAAGTTTCCTAAGCCTAAATGTATTTAAAAATGAATTCCTGATTTTAAGGCACTGTTGTCTTCAGGAAAATTAAGATGATTTTCCCATTGTACAGTTGTATTAATAATTTTTGACTTCTCAAAACACATATAATATTGTGGCATTTTTCTATCTAAATTGAGACTCGATGCCATGTAAGCTTAAGCAATTCTCTCCCCTTCACAAAGTCCTCTGACCTCAAACACAGTAGGAGCCAAAATCCTATCTTAAAAACCCCGAGGCACTCCGGTATGTTTGGTATCAGGAGACCAACCTCCCACTTGCCATACTGTGCCAGCTGCATCACCAAGTGCTCTACTAGCCTCTAGCCCACTGCACCCACCGCTTCTCTCTCAGATGAACAACAGAGGGTGTTCTCACACACCTTACCATTGCAACTATGCTGGGTAAAGAAAATAGCAGCCATGACCTGTCCTCCGACACTGGTCACCATGCAGTTTGGTTGGTCAGGCCCTGCATGATTGCTTCTTGCCCATTTTGAACAACACAAGTTTGGTTTGTGAAGATCCAACGTTTAAATCTGACCCACTCTTGCAATCCACAGCTGTTTTTCTTACAGAATGGGCCTTGATTGCTCTTTCCCTTGAGCTGCAGAGAGTGCTTGGCATTTCCAGCCTTTAACAAGGCTTAGGTCTGAGATAGTCTTTTCATTCATAAGTCCCCTAATGACAGTCATCAAGGGCTTTCAGAGTGAAAATCACTTTCTAACTTGAAAATCCAACTTAAATATACAGGATGGAAACAATTACCCAAATTGTCCTAGGCCCTGAAGACCGCAGTTTGTCCAGTGGAAAGAAAATGCCCATTATGATCAGTGACCACCCTATAAGGGTTAGTGTTGCACTTCTGAAAGCCCCTGACAGCTCCCCAGTTGAATGGTGGGGGAAGTGGATGGCTCTTTTCCCAGGACCAAGCCCTGCAGTTTCTTCCGCCATGATGCTAAGAGCAGCTTCTCTGAGTTTAAAGGGTAAAACAGAAGGGAGTGGGAAGAGAGGCTCTCACTATATCAAAAAAGGAAGAAGCGTGTTCGTGAGGAGGCTCTCTCCTACAGATTTGCAGAGAAAAGCACCACACTGCTTTTTCATACTATGAGAAACCACAGCTTTTGATTAAAAAAGGGGTATCTGGACAGTCTTATGCTCGTTACCTACCCATCCTTCTGCTGTATGCCCATCCAAAGCCACATTTTCATGATGATTTACTCTGAGGATAGTCCTGAACGCAATTCTGCATTCTCGTGACTCTCTAGTTACAAAATACACCTTAAGGTCCCAATCTGGAGTCCTTATTTAAACAAATACATCACACCATCTTTATGCTTAAAATTTAGAAGGTTTATGTCCTAAAAACACGTGTTCTAGGATAAGAGTGAATTATTCAGCAATCCACCTCTGTGTCAGAGACTGGTGGCTCAGAGGTGGCTCTACACTGAGCTAGCCTTGAGACTGCAAACAGGAGCCGCAGGTCAAGAAAATTAAACAGTTCCACATCTAAGCAAATGCTGAAGTTAAATAGTCTCAAAATCCATTGCAGCTATTGCATCAAACTTGGATGCAGTAGAGACATGCTTTAGAGATTTCCTGAACTGGAGCCATGTTTATTTGAAAAACTCAGGAGTAAAAGTGATCACCAGAAACACATAGTTTGTTTGCCAACAATCCTATTTAAATAGAAATAAATTTAAGAACAAAACCTTCTCTGCATCCAAAATTTGGATATTATGATTGTAATATTCCAAATTCAGAAGCGGTCTTCAGAAAAAAGTATTTTAAAATTTCCCACCTGACATAAACTGCATATTTGTTATTTTTTGCATTTTTTACATTTTGTTTGGATATGGAATCGAAAAACCTAGCCTAAAAAAATTTGGAAGGATTTACACCATTATTGGCAGGGCAGGAAAAACAGTATTTTCAGGACTGACCTTGAAATGGAAAATCAGAGAGCTAACTCAATTAATTTTAGCCCACATTTATTTGATCAGGTATTATGTCAAAATGGGGAGTTAATTTTTCTCTTGGTGATTGAGAAAGCATCCCAGATAATCAGCAAATCAGACAGGTCTGTCAGGGAGAAACACTGAGTTCGTCATATTAAACCAGACCAGGCATTTCTGAAGCCCAAGAGGAACATGGACTGCACTTGGAAAGGAGGATTTGCTGTTTGGAATTGACTTGTCAATGAGGGGTATGTTATTGCGAAAGAAAATCGATGTGGAGAGATGGCAGTGGAGCTGAACAGTAAACGGTAAATGAATGCCTGTCTCCTTCATGGTCTGATCCCGAAACCTCTTTGATATTTTTTTCTAGGAAATCAGACTGTGTTTATCCTTAATTTGAATTATGATTTCCTCAGGTGCCTACAAATACTAGAAACATCTACTCACCTCCGAATAAAAAAACTAACCTGAAAGTAAAACTACTGACAGCGCATGTTATGGACAGTCAGTCTGACTGGTGGATTCCTCACTAGGTTATAACAAATTTACACCAATGAATTTTTATTGTAATGTTTTACTATCAGGTGAGCAAAATTATGGTAACGTTGCTGTCTGTGTTCAACAGAAGCTATTAAAAACAACACGGTCTTTTGCAAAGTCTCAGAAATTATGAATCACTTTTGAGAAGATTAAAAACATTCCTGATGCAGGAAACTGCTAGCAGTTAAGCTGACATGGAGACAAAAGTAAAGTTTCAGGTATGAAAGAGGACACAGAAAAAAAAAAAAGAAAAAACCCAAAAGCAAACAAAGAAACCCTACCTGCACACTTCAGCAGAGAGAGGTGGTTAATATGGCCAAATTCAAATCAGCAATTTTGGCTTTCATTTTTAAGACCCTAACTAAACCTACAGAACATCCCAAGATCTTATTTATAAATACACTGTGATGAATAAAAAAATCCCATAAACACAAACATTTAAATGACTGCATTTGTTTTGAGAGATAAAAATACATTCCTCAAAGGAATTAATTAATGTAGTAAAGTTACTGTCATACACTGAACTTTAATGGGTCTTTGAGCAAAGGAAGAACCTGATTTGGCACTGCTATATATTTTCATCTTTTCAAATAATGATTTTTTTTGCTGTTGCAAAGGGGAAATAGATGGCCCTTTCATGTTATTTTCATTCTGTAGTCATCAGGCTTTGAGCTATGTATATTTAAATGTTCATTGTCAGACAGATAAAGTTAACAGAAGTATAATATTTTTAGAAGTGTATGGAATTGCTGACAAATACCTGATGCTAGCTGGGAGTTCAGTGACTCTGTGTAGTGGTACCCTCCATCTTTCCTCAGCAGGGTAAAATCAACACCAAGTCATCAGCCCCATTGATTATAATGATCATCTTGATGTAGACCTGTCAGGAACTCCTTCATGACAGAATGAAGGACTAGTTTATTCTTCTGTGACTCTCAGTCTTTTGGCACCTAATGCTAGTTCTGAAAGTGAATGTGTCTATTGTAATAGAAGCATGCAGCTCCTATGAACTGCAGCAAGGTAATTTCCAAACAGGTACATTTGTACCCTCGCTGGCTATATGGGCTATCTGTGTTTTGAGAGAACATCAGATCGGGCTGTTAGTCAGCCATCAGCACCTGGAGATATTTTCTGCACCCACTGACCTGAAGGACTGAGAAGCTATTTTTCCAAGTCCTTGAGCCTGTCTGAACTAAGCTATAGTTTAGCCCAACACAGTGTCTGCCAACTGAGTCCTGTCTTAAAACTAAGTTAATTTTCAGATATAATCATTTTGCCATGCCACAGACAGAAAGTGAGACAGCCATATTCAGGCTTTCATAGACAGTTATTTAGTTTGCATTAGTCACCTTGCCCATTAGAATACAGGAAACTGTTTCCAAAATAATCAGTCTGCCCTCTTTTCTATTATTGATCATAACTTCTGTCACTACAGTGCATTAAACCAATGACATTTTGCGCTTGCTCAGTTTTCTTTTTGACACAAGAATGAGAATGATGATAAAAACATAGAAAATAGCCTGGCTATGAAGAGTCAAAAGAGCTCACTCTCATTCGAGAAGACAGCATAAAATCTACTCAGAGAGCAAAACGACAATGATAATATTTAAGGGTTAGATTATTCTTCTGATGACCTTGGCTACAGGAAGTTAGTACAGTTCAGCTGTACTGAATAGGCTATGGCACTTCATTATAATACCTTTAAATAAAAAGAACAAATACAGATTCCCCATTTAATAACCCAAATGAAAGTTTGCAATAAAATTT
>WEKW01001925.1:50768-106496 GCA_013389905.1 Sula dactylatra
GTAAAAGCAGATGGCACCAGAAACAAATGAACATCAACTATTCTTGAAGTGAAGTGCGGCTAATTAGAACAGGTTGGTTTTGATGAAGACAATGACTTTTGAAAATTCATCAGTTTTTATGCAGTAAAAAGAAATTGCAGGAAACATTTTCAATAGCCCGTAATACTTGCATCCAGGCAGAGAGTTTAATTGGTCTGCCAAGGGTTGATCTTGCAAAGGTCTGAGCAATTTTTATTTCTTGCTGAACTGACAGAGACATAAAGGCGCTTGAAACTTTTTCAGGAGTCTGCTGACAACATACACACCCAACAGAATGGAGCTCAATTTGGTCAAAGGTATGGCTGTAACACTGCAGTGCCAAATACTTTTTTTGACCTATTAGCTGGGCATTTATCACTGATCATTCTGAAAGACACATACCTACACTGAGTTAACTTCTGCCCTGGAACTACTGTATTTATGCTGAAAATGTAATACAGGACTGTAGATGCTATGGCCATGGATGCAAGTGATTTCCAGCAATCTGGATTTCAAATATCTATTTATATATCTCTTTTTCACCTATATGCAGCTGAGACTTATAGAGTCCGTTACCACATGGTTCTGAATGGAGAAGAGGTAGGACAATCAAGCATTACCACACCTGCACCATGTATGGAATAGCTGTAAATAGTTTCTCCCCATCTGCCTAGGAGTCTTATAGGGATTTCCAGAAGATTCTGATTAAATCATTCCTATTTGAAGAACACGTTGTTATGCCTATGATTTTTAAAGGTTTCACTTATCTTTTCTATTATTTTTCCTACATTCAGCTCAAAGAGAGCTTGGATTTTTCCATGCTTGACATCTCTGTCTCTGCCCTGTTGTAACTGCAGTCACTCTCTCTCTGCCTTTTGCAGTGAAATTCCACGATAGAAAACATAAAGGTAGTCCCATACTTCATCTAGCTTTCATCATTTTGTCATTCTGTGGGATTATTGGGCAGAAACGCCATTGATGATAAATATAGACATTAAAACTTTTTAAAATACCCATGTCTATCCAACAAAATGGTATTCTTGTTTTTTCTACAAACACTAAAAATCAGACACCTGGAGAAAAGAGATAACATGAATGTTCTGTGGAACAGTCTCCTCCTCTCAAGCACTTCTGAGAATATGCAATTCACATCAAAACCAAGCAGGCTTGCAAATTCCTTGTCTCTGGTCATAGATGTTAAAGCATGGATGAATATGGACATTAGCAATTCATCTCAGATTAATATGCCCACTGTTTTTCAATGGAAACTAAAAGAAAATCACACCACTCTTCCTCCAGAATGGCCCAATATCATTGAATTGACAAAGTTTAACAGGATTTGGCAAGTAACATAAAGAAACAGGCACTGGATAAATTGAAGAAGGTCCAGCTTCAGCTCCACAACTCTGAACAACAACTCATTACAGATTACTTCTGAGTGTTTACCCAAGAAATAAAATTTTGTGCATTAAATTCATTTGTTTCTAAGAGAGCAGGAAAATTAAATACAAATGTATTTAACCGCAAATAAAATATTGACACTTTTTCATGTATGCCAGAAGTCTAAGAAGTGTTTTGTAGGGGTTGGTTTCCATGCCTCACAAAAGTGTATAAATAATATTTGAGTGGAACATTTAGATACAACTCAGAATTTAAAACACCTGCAAGCTGAGATTTTACATTGAAACCAACAAAGATATATTTTCAAACTATTGCTCAAGATGATTTTTTAAAATACAAATTAAGTACTATTTCTGACAAAGAGAAAGCACAATGACAGAAAGAGAGTTTATATATTAGAAAAAAACCCTATCTCTAACCTAGGGTGACATTTATTAGCATTAGAGCTATTATAATGATGAACCCAGACTTGATGTTCAAGAATAGGGTTTTGTCAGTATGAATAGAAAAAGAAAGGAAAGAAGCTTGAAAACATGGAGCCACTGGAGCATTAGCATGTAATATGAATATATTAATGTATGTCAATGAATTTTGTCTAGCTGAAGCATACTCATTTCCATATCACTTACTGGAGATAATTACTTAACATTTTAGTTAATATTCAATGTTAATTACATAGGCTGACAGGAGAGATGGCTCAACATCTTTTGCCTCTCCTCTCGCCTTTATTAAAGCAACTTTGGCCTCAGGACAGTAAAGGATTTTGCTACTTAATACTAACATCATTAAGTACATTAAGCATCATCTCATCAAAGAGACTGAATTTTCAAATGGTTTTCTGTGAAGTTTCCTCAGTCTGCTCCTAAGTACTGTAAGTTATTTCATTAAGTTCAGTATGACTTTGCCTGGGAGAATAATATCCATCAGGTTGAGATCCAAGATGTTAGAAAGATTCAGCCAGAAAAATTTCTTTCATTTAGACATTTTGGCCCCCAGCTTTGGTTTGGGGGGGGAGTTCGTTTGGTTTGGTTTGTTGTTGGNGTTGGTTTGGGGTTTTTTTTGCTTACAAGGGTTTGTATAAGCCATAAAATACTTCACTGATTCCCTAGGCTTACACAAGTCTGGTTCTTTTGTAATTTCTGACAGCTGCAATGTTAGCATCACAGTTGGATTTAATTAACCTGACAAAATGTCTGCTGGTCCTCTCCCTCCAAACGAAGGGAGGCTTTTGTTCATTGAAGAAGACTCAAATATTAGGACAGGTCTGTGAATTGTGAAGGCTGAAGTTAACTGACAGATATTCCTGTCCATATCGACAAACCATAAGGCACCTGATTTGCCTAATTGAGAAGAGTAGGACCTAGACAGTTTAACATCACGCACTACATGGTTTATATGAGTAAGTATGGCAGCTAATCACGAATCATCTGGCCTAGCTTGGATGCTCTCTACTGAGCTAGGTTGTAACATGCTTCTCTGTAGCCTAGCAGGCATCACTGAAATATAATATGGTTGGTGGAGATTTTTCACTTTCAGGAAACTCGAATAGGCGATAACACTTCCACAAAACTGGCTGGGAGCCTGTTGCAGGGACCCCCCTGGATGCTGCTGCTCTGTTCACTCGTTCTCTGGATATGCACAATTTCTTTCTCGCTTTCTCACTGAAACAATATGGGAAAGCTACTGTTGTGGTTTAACATCAGCCAGCAGCTAAGCACCGCACAGCCACACACTCACTCCCCCCCCCCCAGTAGGAAGGAGGAGAGCATTAGAAAGGTGAAAGTGAGAAAACTCATGGGTTGAGATAAAGACAGTTTAACAGGTAAAGCAAAAGCTGTCCACGCAAGCAAAGCAAACCAAGGAATTCATTCGCTGCTTCCCATGGCAGGCAGGTGTTCAGCCATCTCCAGGAAAGCAGGGCTCTGTCACACGTAAGGGTGACTTGGGAAGACAAACGCCATCGCTCTGAACATTCCACCCTTCCTCCTTCTTCCCTCAGCTTTATATGCTGAGCATGACGCCATATGGTGTGGGACATCCCTTGGGTCGGTTGGGGTCAGCTGTCCCGGCTGTGTCCCCTCCCAACCTCTTGTGCACTCCCAGCCCACTCACTGGTGGGGTGGGGTAAGAAGCAGAAAAGGCCTTGACTCTGTGTAAGCCCTGCTCAGCAATAACTAAACATCCCTGTATTATCAACACTGTTTTCATCACAAATCCAAAACACAGACCCATACTAGCTATTATGAGGAAAATTAACTCTATCCCAGCCAAAAGCAGCACAGCTACCTAGATTTTCCCAAAATACATTGCTAAAAAAGCCCTTATGTGCAGACATGATTTGCCACACAAGCATGGCTGTAACAGTAGCATGGCATCACAGAATCATAGAATGGTTTGGGTTGGAAGGGATCTTTGAAGGTCACCTAGTCCAAGCCCCCCTGCAATGAGCAGGGACATCTTCAAGTAGATCAGGTTGCTCAGAGCCCCCATCCAGCCTGACCTTGAGTGTTTCCAGGGGTGAGGAATCTACCACCTCTCTGGGCAACCCATTCCAGCACTTCACCACCCTCATTGAAAAAAATCTCTTCATTATATTTAGTCTAAATCTACCTTCTTTTAGTTTTAAACCATTACCCCTTGTCCTATCGCAACAGGCCCTGCTAAAAATTTTCTCCCCATCTTTCTTGTAAGCCCCCTTTAGCAATAAGGTCTCCCCGCAGCCTTCTCTTCTCCAACCTGAACAACGCCAACTCACTCAGCCTTTCTTCATCAAAGAGGTGTTCCATCCCTCTGATAATTTCTGTGGCCCTCCTCTGGACCCGCTCCAACAGGTCCATGTCCTTCCTGTGCTGAGGACCCTACAGCTGGACGCAGCACTGCAGGGGGGTCCCACCAGAGCAGTGTAGACCAGCACAGTCACCCCCCTCGACCTGCTGGCCACACTTCTTTTGATGCAGCCCAGGATACGGTTGGCTTTCTGGGCTGCAAGCGCACATTGCTGGCTCATGTCCAGCTTTTCATCCCCCAGTAACCCCCAAGGCCTTCTCCACAGGGCTGCTCTCAATCCCTTCCTCCCCCAGCCTGTATGGATATGGGGAGTTGCCCCGACCCAGGTACAGGACCATACACTTGGCCTTGTTGAACCTCACGGGGTTCACCAGGCCCACTTCTTGAGCTCATCCAGGTCCCTCTGGATGGCATCCTGTCCTTCAGGTGTGTCAGCTGCACCACTCAGCTTGGTGTCATCTGCAAACTTGCTGAGGGCACACTCGATTCCACTATGTCACTGATGAGGTCTTAATAGTATATGATGAGGCATACAGATGAGGTCTTCCTAAGTATTTTTCTTCTCCAGTCCTCGTAACTATTACTTTGATCTCTGAAAGCAACGGAAACACATTAAGAGGAATAGGCATGTAACAGTAAATGGTATATGACAGCATCTTTATTCTCACAACAGGATTCTCTTGCTTATGATCTCTCTCATCCCCATTTTCTTGGCTCTTGGCTAACAAAAATCTGCAGCTGGGAGGTTCAACATGTTTATCCCCATAGCTTCTATATTTCAGCTTTCTGGAGCCATGGCTTATAAATGAAAAAATCCTGACTAACCAGATCCAGATCTCTGCTCAAGGCTACCACCAGTACCTCTCAGCAGTGTGGGGTATGACATGATGGAGCTGCTAAATCCCATTCCTGGAGAAGCAGGTTCCAACACCAACTGTCTCTGTGCCAGGCTTCCCCTTTACCTACACAAGTCATGGTCCCTGCTGGAAAGGCTGGATGAAAACAGCAGAAGTCTTGCAGTCCTTCAGCTTTAGGAATGGTGTTTTCTACCTGTTCTTGTTCCCTGGTGTTAATGTGCTAGTGCTGTGCTTTCTGTACCGGTTTCTTCCTACCTAGATGTGCTTAGAGTGAGGAGCTGGTTTCCCTCACACAAAAAAAACATTGTTATGCTCACAAGGGAAAGCTCTTTTAGGCTTCCCCCATAAATCAAGCTCCTTATTCCTGCTCCTGTTCCAACTCACAATCGTCTTCCTTTGCCCATTTGTGTGCCCAGATTTGCACAGGGAACTCCAAATGAGGCTTCACCGCTGCCTGCCATAACACATGCGGATCTCCTCATCCTTACACTTTATGTGGCTGGATACATGCAAATTTCTTCATCAGCTGAACAACAAGAAAAAAGGCATCATGAAGTACCCATGGTAATTCAGTAATTAAAAATCAAGATGTTGAGATCATAGATGGCTGCAGACATGGGAAGAAGGAATCCCACAGCCTTGCGTTTTTCCTTCAGCAATCACACAGCATGGCCTTTGCCTCACAGGAACTAGACCATTTGAAAGGGGGCTTATGGTCCTCTTCCAGTTATCCCCAGCTGCTACCATGCATTATGAAATCTAGTTTAAAGTGACTGAGCTGAGCTGGGAAGGAAAGCAGCTCTGGATGGTGGAGTACATCTATTGGGGCAGTGCATAATGCCACAGGGGAACATCATCTGACCTCCAAGGAAGTCCCTCTAATACCAGGAGGGACTGGGAGGATTTAAAGGGATATAAATTGATGATCCAGTTTCTTCCACAAGTAAACACTGGACTATTGCCTTTGCCTATGGATAACATATGTATTTATAAATCCATGGGAAACAGAACAGAAACTGTGAGCAGTAATACAATAAAGTGCAAATATCATTTAAAAAAAGAAGAAAGTTTTTTTTATTTATTATTTTCACTAATTTTGGGGTTTTTTTAACTGATTGTATTACAAGCTTTTGAGAAGAAAATTTTAAAAGCCCACATCCCAAAGTCATTCCCCATGCTCAGAGAAGAGCAGGACATTTACCAAGAATAAAATTAATACTGATAGCTTAATTTATCACTGTCATATCCCATGATCAAGGCTTTCCTTGCCAGTGGTTTCATTTCCCGTCGCAGCCAGTACAACCAGCACGGACTTTACAAACAGAGCTAAATAAGCTGACACCATATAAGGCAGCCCTCAAAATCATTTTCTTCTCTGTGCAGCAGCTGTTTCCTTCCTGATGTGCATGTATGGGCTCCAGTCAGCAGCCACGGGGCTCTCTGTGCTGGTCTCCCTGATGCTGGTCACATACTGGGTATGTAATGTCAGCCCAGCAGGTCCTCCATACCTTAGGCTTTTCCATTTCTAGCCTCAGTAGGTTCCTCAGAATAATTACGTGCTTGAAATGGATTAGAGAATTTCTATACTAGGACTGCCAATAGTAAATGCAAAAATCTGTAGGCACACCTACTTCAGTTGCCCAAGAAATGAAAAATGCCAAGTGTTCCTTATCCTGCATCTGAAAGATGGGGACCATTACATGGTACAAAAGCTGAGGAAAAAATGTGTTGCTTTGTTTTAGAGCGGCTGTCTCAACCCTCTTAACGTTTTTGGTTAAATTTCTTGCTTTAAGGTTAAAACTTGTAAAGGATATTTCCACTTTCATCTTTTGTTAAAGCTGTTGTCTACACTAGACCTGAATTTACAACAAATACCTGTCACTCAGAAATCATGTTTTCCAACAATGATCTATTTAGTAAAATGATTTTGCTGTGTGTACTTTATTCCATGGGTTTAGGCTGCGTCAGGTCTTTCTGCTCCTTGTTAAAGGAGCACTGGGAAATGACTCCATGAGGACACTAAGACCTAAACAGGTTCTTACAGCCCAACAAGAAATATATCACAATTGCTGGGATCTCAGCGTCTTCTTGAGATGCAGAGTGTCCCCTCCCCAACCTGGATCTTTTCTGCAGCATTAATGTATTTGGATTCATCACCCTCCTGGGCCAGCTGGTATGGACTTGTGTGAATCCAGGCTTTTCAAAACCGGCACCCTGTAAGGCAGGCTGTATCTACATTGCCTGAATTGGGAACAGATTAAAAATAAGGTGTTCAGTTCTGGAGTCAGACTCTAGAAGCAGTCTTCCTCCAGTGGCTGAAATCAGGAAATACTGGGAGTACCGATTTAAATGTAAAAAATGCTTTTGAATTTAGTTTTTAAAAATTCTGACTGCATTGTAGTTTCTTCCTTTGACTTCAGCTGAGGTATTTTATTTTCTACTAGTGGAAAATGTAGGCTACTGAGCAACTGATGCATACCTAAAAGACACTCCAAGCTTCTATCTGAATACAATCTCAAGATCGAGTTCACTGCTAACAAAAACCCAGTAAAGTGCTAAGATTTTGAGATGGTTATCAAAAAATCAGAAAGAAAATCAAGGTGCTGATGGACCACTTCACAAGGGAAGCTTGTAATCAGGAAAGCACGTAGCCAAGATGTATAATCACTCCAAATGTGGCAATGTAAAATACCACAGTTTGGTAGTGAAAACAGAGATTGCACGTGTCATGGAAGCTCATCAGTCAAAGAGGGAAACGGGTAAGTAGCAGCCTAACTGAATAAATTCAAGACTCTCCAGTAAGGTCCAAAAACAATGCACATAAAAAAGTGGATGGAGACTAAAGGAGGGGTCCCTATCACATCCCACTCGTTTTCAACGCTGGAAGAAAAGGTAACATGCAGGGGGTAGCATAAATGATGGTATGAGGTGAAGAGATGGGGAAGTGATGAGAATGACCTGACGGTACACTTTGATCTGGAAAATGGTGTTCTGTGAGGTTCTTTAGCTGAGCATCGTACAGCCTCACTGATCTGTGTTTAAACCAGGCACTCCATAACAGCAAATATCCATAACAGAAAAACATCTTGCATAAGGGTGAAGACAAAAAATTCTCTGGAGCCTCTGTGTCCTCCTTACCCTCATCTAATAACTGAAAAGCACTCCTTGCCCCAGGAATCACTTTGATTAGGAATACTGCATATAGTGAGGAACTCTTCTATTTTAGCAATTTATGCAGGGGTTTCCTAAGGTCAAAATGTACGTTGCCATTTTCTGTTTGCTTTTAATTTCTCATGCAAAAGAAATTTTATGTGTTACAGTTCTTGGACTTTACTAACCTGTTCCCATTATCTTATACACAATTTTTTCTACCTTGCTGGAGGCTTTATATTCACTGTGAAATCTACCTTGACAAGAAAAAGCATTGTGCACTAAATTTTCTGGTAGAAAACATACTGCATTTTCTGAAAAAGCCAGAGAGTTACCATAAATCTGGGAGCAACAGTTTGCTGTAAGACCAGGATCCATGTGCCTCTGTGTGATCAGGACTTTCTTTCTGCCCCCAGCTATGGGCCATTCCAGTAGTGGGCTGCCCATAGGTCACTGGGATGTTACACTGATGTTTGCCAAGAAAAGATGGAACTTGGAAGCTCATCCCCATTTTTAGCTTCTCAATAACTGTTCCAATGGGTTGCAAATACTGTGATTAAAATTAATTTTTAAATCAATGCTGATACCACAAACTTACCCTAAGATAACTAAGGGTATAGAAACAACTGAAGCAGGGTCAGATTATGCTGTTCTGTTCTTGTTCTAAGCAGAAACAGATAAAGAGAAGCCAGTGTCTACTGAAAATTGCTTTATTACACTTGTCAGTGAAACTACTTTGTAGTTTCAGGAGATGCTATGTTTTTTAAGTGCTTCAGCAAAGCACACAAAGGGAAGAAAAGCGATGATCTTACCAGGATGAGGCAGATTTGATGCCCGCTCGTGTTTTTTCCCCACTTCTTTCAGAGTTGGGGTGCTTTTAGTTTTTCATAGGTGAAAGAGAACAAAAGCAGGAATGGCAGCATATTTTCCAGACAACAAGGCTTTTTGCTTTTTATTCTTTAAAGCTTCCATACCTCCTCCTTGCAGCATGGGGATGATCTTTAAGAAATTAGCTGCAAAGGAAAGCTGACAGACAGCATTCCTCATCACTAGACAGCACAACTGCTAGGATGTAGCAAATTTCATACTCAGCTTGCTTGTCAGCCTTGAGGGATTTACAGGGACAGATTTTGTTTGTTTAGTTTTCCAAGATGTTAAGCAGAAACAAGAACTGTGAGAGCACCCTGGAATAGCTCACTGTAAGGTGGCATCTGCAGTGAGGCAATAGCATAAAGGAGAAAACAAAGCCACATCAGATTGTGGGGTGAACAATTACAACATACCAACAGCATAAATAGATAATAATGTAAGGAGAGTATAATTTCAAAATGGGAAATGGTTTTATTCAATGCCAATCAGCTACCTCAATCAATTGAGGAAAAATTGTGCATGATTGTGTTGCAAAATTCCAAATCCTTGTCTGATCCCCACTTGCAACTTGTGGTTTGCCTTTTTTTTTTTTTTTTTTTTTTTTTTTTCTGGTATCGGCTAACAGCCACATGACTGAGTTTTGTTAGAGAAGGATTTTAGGGGATTCACAAATGAGCAAACCTCTGCATGCAAATGAGTTTGAGTTTTATTTTACTTATTCCAGTTTTAGATGTTGGAGAAAGGGCATGCCATTATTCCGTGTAAGCAATAGCTGCAGGAAAGTCTATCAAATTCTCTGAGTGTTCAGAGATCTTTATCAAATCTATTCTAACTCAGCCAACCCAGTTGGAAAATTGTTTTCTGCTCCTTAATTGTGGACTATGCAAAAACTCCTCACTAAACCCATCATTTTTGTAGCTTACCTGTGGGAGTAGCAGTCCAGGACCTGCTTTCATCTGGGATGAAGAAGAGAAGTTCCAGGTTCCTCGTAACCATTCTCTTGCTTGTCAAAATTTTAGAAGCAGGATGAGGCGTCTCTCACAGTCTTACCAATCTGGCTGAGCCACTGGCATTGCTAAGTACGCAGTGAGGCAACTGTACCGTGCTGATGCAGAAGAGATGTCAAAACATTGGGCCACAAAGGTAAGGGGAAGGAAGGTGGCTACAAATCAGTGGCTGGTTTACTCTTGCGTTAATGCCATACCATCCATGCAAAGACCTATTGAAAGAATTCATTCCTTATATTGAGAAAGAACAAAAGAGTCATTCTTAAAGAATTCAATTTGAGCAAGCAAGATCCTTCCTTGCTTCTGAAAAAACAAGGATTCTTTTGCTCCCAAGCCACACTGCCATAACCAGGGGTCAGATAAGACCTTCTCAAAATCCTGTTCACACACATCTTGTCCTAGAGAAGCAGCTTCCAGCCTACCGTTACCATCAGACATATACAAGGACTGAGCAAAAAAGAAAAAACATGGGATGGAAGAATGCAGCAGCTCTGGTCACAATCCTTGTTTTGGTGGGTGTATTACAGTAGATTTGAAAGTTAATTCTGTTGAATGAATTAAACCAGTGTATCTGATTTGCGATGCTCAGCTCTTATAAATGCATGTTTTTCAACAAATTCCTGGATCATCAGTTATATGGAATAACAGAGAACATTACAAAATCAGCAATTAACAAGTGGTTTTAAGTACCAAGCAGCTAAAAATGAAGCGTTTATTTCCTTCAAAACAAAGAGCACTCCCATCAAGTTTTTGGCAAACTAGAGCTCTGAAATGGCACCTGTCAATCAGTCCAGTCTGCCTGACACATTTATGTCAAATCAAATATCAAGAGGAGAACCTCAGCAGTAAAAATGATATCTTATAAAAGTTGCTGTAATTTTAAAAACATACATAATACCCAACATATAAAGATTTGGAAGTTATATTCTAATGAGTAAGTGTAAAAAACCCAGGGGTGTTTTTTTTTATGCATTTGTTTGTAAGCTAGATTTCTTCAGCTTCACATTCAAAAACTCTTGTGTTTGTTTTTGGTGGCTTTTTTTTCCTAATTGTCATCTTTGCAGACAGTATCATGGATGGTGCTAACATTTTACCTGTCATTCATGAAAGATTCTGTAAGAAGACCTTAGTTCACGCTTTTATGGAAGATAACAGGTCAGGAAAAAAAGCAAGCTTATCTTTGCGTAAACATTTAGGTTTTGCAAGGATAAAGTGCAACAGAAACTTCTACCAGGTGATATAAAATAGGCAGTTGAGTGACTGAGACATTATTTAGTTTGATACCACTCCAGGTTGTGCATCTGGATATTGGACTATTAATTTAAACATGCAAATAAATTTCACCTTTGCATAGTTAATACTATTCACCATTTCAGTTTGCTTTATTTGACCTTATTGGATGAACACGAGGTGTGTGGTGTTTTCCCCATATACAAAAAGCAACCATATGCTTGCAGTGGGAATAATGCTATGTGGTCCAAAAAGAAAATCATCACCAAGAGCAAGCCCAGGTTCTCCAAGATAAATTATATACTGCATATGACCCTGCTGAAAAAAACTGATGTTGCCCTGAAACAACACACAAGTCTGCATCAACTTGGAGCTGTGGTACGTTTTTCTCTAGGTGAAACCTTTGCTTGGTTTAATACTGCACTTGCTTAGAAAGTCTTGTCACCGCTCCCTGCCTTCCTGTCTGTCCGGTAAATTATTGCTGCTGTTAAGCTCTTCCGCTTAATAGATTCAAGTTAGAAATACAGACTGCATCCTGTCAAGCCCACGATGAAGTAAACACTGAAATGTCAAGCAAAGAGCTCAGGGAGAGAGGCAAGGAATGGAGTGAGAGAACTGTGATTAATCAGAAATTATTTACCTGGGCCACCTATACTCACCCTGGACGTTTCCTGAAAACACATATAAAAACTTACTTTGTGAACGAAACTCATTGTGAGAGCAGTTATAAGCTGTTCTGGGCAATATGCCAACTAACAGACCACACTTGAAAGTTATATTGCTGTGCTTAAAGAATATAAGTTCTGAACGCTTTCTTTACAATAGCACTTTAGCATATTTAAAAGGTTAAATGTTCTAAAGAGAAATAAAAGCAACAGCTGGGATACATGTTAATGCATTTTGTGAAAGTTAATGTCCAGATGCCAAAAAAAACATTATCTTTCCCATCAGGTTTGTAATGGGATCAGGTGTGGTTTGGTCTTTTCAGGCCCAGATTTGTTGCACAGATGCAGAGTAAACTGGTGCTGTAATTTGCAATGTATGTTGTGCAAGGAGATCGGCCAAAGTGACCTTAAGGACCTCTTTCAGCCTTCAGTTCCCTGGTTTGCCAAAGGTGAGGTGTAAAATGCATTGCCTGGGATGGCAGGGGGAGGGAGAACGTGGTGTCTGGAAATAAAAAAGGCAAACTAATTGAAGGCAGGATCTGTATTGTTGAAAGTTGCTCAGAGAAGATGAATCAAAAAACGGCCAGGTAGTTTAGATAGAAGAATATAGGAAGATAAATTGGATGACCCCTTAGGATCCCTTGTATCCATTTTTAAATGATGTGTAAACAGCACGCCAACCACATTTGAGGGTGGCAACAGGAGTCTCTGCTTCCCTCTGTGTCCTCCTCTTCGCACAACTGTCACACTCACAGGTACCAGATTCTTGTGTATGTTGGTTAGAGAAGTACTTCTTGAAGAGGCTGGTGGCCTTTTCTCTCTGTGTGTGTCATGGCATGTGAGTATTTTCATAACAAGTGGTAGTTGCTGTGTGTCAAGAAGATAAGATCAACAACATTCCTGAGAAATAGGTAGTGGAGGTAACAAGCCTAATTGCCTGGTGATCCAGTACACAATAAAAAAAATTAAGAGAGACGCCCAAAAAATAGAAAATCAGGCTCACTATGATACCACGTCTAGTTTCCTAGCCAGCAGTGTTTCATATAGCACCTATCGCTCTGCTACTCAACTGCCTTGTAAACCATCAGCGTCTGCCACTGATGCTGTTCAAGGGTATTTTTAAAAAGTGGCTATTTACAGACAACTTTAACTATAATTCAAAAAATATCTAATTCTTTGAATAATAGTGCATAACCTTTGTCAATGATTTCAGGGTAACACAATATTAACAGAAGAGAGTAAGTCTTTAGGAGATTCTTCTCTGAGAAGAGTTAGTAGCTCCAGGAAGTGTGAGCTTTGTTTCTGATTTATATGTATTCTGCCTGTTGTCCCAAATTTTTATACTGTTCCCCATCCAACAGTTTTCTGTTCAGTATCATTAGTCTGATGAAGAGGACTTCGAAGAAACTGGTCAGACCCTCATTTCCTGTAATCTTAGGGTCGCTATTGACTCTTACGAATTAAAAAAAAAAAAACATAATCTGGCACTCCAAGCAGAGGTGAAAATAGTCTGAGCAATGTTATCTAAAGCCATTTTCATAGATTTCCAATTAAAGCAAGCCAGAAGAAGAAAAAGTCAAGTGTTCAAGGCCTATATCTGGTCATAATTTTTCAGTGTCAATGTAACACGTAATGGAGTCCTGATTAGTACATTGCCCTCGTTTCTTCAAACACTATTTTAGTCACTGACATGTCGTTGATTCTTTATTAATGATAATTGTTTAAAAGGCACTGACAAGGAACAAGAAAAATCAAGGAGCATTAATCAAACAGTCTAATTATTTTTTAACATGGTAAATACTCACTGAGTCACAGACTGGTTCTTCTTATCTAGGTCTATAGACATGGGGAATTGCCAGACTTTAAGGGGGCTGAGTGAGCAGAGGCTGCAGAAGGAAGCATGGAGGTAGCAGTGCAGAAGCACCCGAGGGGAAGGGGAGTAATGGGGACCTTGATCCCTGTCCTCGCTGAGGGGAAGAACTGCTTTTCCAGGGTGTCACCAGCCTAGAGCTGGTTGTGGTTTAGTATCATTTCCTTTTTTTTCCTGTTTTCCCCCTACTCCTCAGCTTCCCCTGCAGGCCCTTTTGCTGATCTTTCTCTCTCTCTGGACCTGACAGCTCAAGTAATTTGTATTTATACACAGCATCATACATCACTACTAGATACACCTTTAGTGACCTAAACTCTTTGACATCTGTTTGAAGACCTGTGTAAAATGAATCACTGCTCTTAGTGTCTAATAAATAAGCATGCACCTTTTATCGCTCCCAGAATGGTAGTGGTAACCTATTATTCCAGGTTAACAGTTAGGACACGCTGATGAAGGAGGTCTTCACGGTCACCCTCAATCACCTGGGGTTGTGCAGTCTCCTTTCTCTGCCATTATTCTTTCTCATTAAATATATATGGTATTTTAAGTCTAATGTTGTAAGAAGGTATAAACAGAGGCAAAGAGGCCAGCGAGTCAGACCCCTAACATCGCTGAGAAACAATCCTGCAATGTTTGCTGAAATATTATGCACTTGCCAAGGCGGGGCTGGGGTAGAGATGGATCAGAGGAGATATAAATGGCAAAGTTGGATTCCTCCGTTCACTTCCTACAATTGAAGATTTATTTCTTTTATCTTACTTAAATATACTATTAGTTGTCAAACTGAATCTACAGGGGGAGTAATCTTCTCTGTAGTTTATCTTTTTCTCATTTACTTTGCCAAACAAAATGTTCCTTGGTACCAGTTTGTTCAACAGATGCAGTTGCATGGCAGTTTTCAATAGAACTTAGTACTGTGCACGGCTGAGGTAATATCGCATTTGAGCTGTTTTCTGTTTCCACACGATAATTGTTTCTTTGACTTTTGAAGTCTTTCAGATGTACATGTGACTATTATCAAATCTCTTGTGAAGACTAACAACGCAGACCTGATAGTCCTGTTTTGAGATCATTACTTTGACCTTAGCTGGAATGTGTTACGTTGCAGTGCGTTATATTGACCTGTCAGGAAATTATCAAAACCTTTGGCTTTAACAGACACATGGAAGTAGGATAGTGCAAAAAAAAGATCCCTTCTCACAGCAACATGATTGTGTCAGATCCAGTAATAAGTAAGACCAAACTAGTATGGCCAAGCAATGGATGAAAGGGCTCCACTTGTTCCCAGATACAAACCCTACACTCCCTGAGGTTTCATCAAGTATTCTCTAGTTTCCCTTGGTATCAGGACTATGGATTGAGATATCATGGCACTGTGCTTGTGAAACTAAAGAAAAAGCTCTAAAAATGTCACAGAAAGCTTTCATTGTTTCTAAACTATATTTTAGACTGTTGAATATCAGATTTAGGATGTGCTTAAGGTTTCTGCAGAAAGTAATTCAAGAGTTCCATATGGGAATTTGAACCTGGCATAATTGTCTATAAAAGTCAGAGATGTTCACATTCTTGGTTATGGGTAATTCTCCTCTGAAGTCTCTGTTAACTGATTGTATCATATGTTTTCACTTGCTGGCTGTCAAACTGGAATTACTTTTCTTTTTTTCTATTTCAGAGAAGAGTGAGGGTAAACAATATAGATTTTCAAATATATAAAACATTATTGAAAGAAGAAAAGGTGATTCTCCGTAAGCATGCTATGAGACAGAAAGCAATAACTTTAAACTGTGATGAGGAAGGTCAAGGTTGGGTAAGAGGAAAACACTGATGATATTGGAGCATGGGAAGAGATTACCAGAAATGGTTGTGGTGTCTTTGTCACTGAGGATTTTCCAAGAAGATGGTGGTCTGTCAGGAAAGGCTTACCTAATAGTCAGTTCTGCCTAGGGAGGGAAGATCTGGGCCAGCAGCTTTCAGAAGATCCCTCTCAGTCTTCTCTTCTCCAGGCTGAACAAGCCCAGGTCTCTCAGACTTTCCTCATGAGAGAGATGCACCAGTCCCCTGATCATCTTTGCAGCTCTCCACTGGACTCTCTCCACTAGTTTCCTGTCTTTCTTAAGCTGGGGGGCCCAAAACTGGACACAGTACTCCAGATGTGGTCTCACTAGGGCACAGTAGAGGGGGAGGATAACCTCCCTCGACTTGCTGGCCACGCTCCTTTTAATGCACCCCAGGACACCGTTGCCCTTCTTGCCCACAAGGGCATGTTGCTGGCTCATGGTCACCTGCTGCCCACCAGCTCTGCCAGGGCCTTCTCAGCAGAGCCGCTTTCCAGCAGATCAGCCCCAACCTGTACTGGTGCGTGGGGCTGTTCCTCCCCAGGGGCAGGACCTTACACTTGCTTTTGCTGAATTTCATGAGTTTCCCCTCGGCCCAGCTCTCCAGCCTGTCCAGGTCTCGCTGAATGGCAGCACAGCCTTCCGGTGGAGCAGCCACTCCTCCCAGCTCGGTATCATCAGCAAACTTGCTGCAGGTGCACTCTGTCCCTTCATCCAGGTCATTGATGAATATGGTGACCAGGACTGGACCCAGCACAGACCCCTGGGGAACACCGCTAGTTATGGGCCTCCAACCAGACTCTGCCCCATTGATCACGACCCTCTGAGCTCTGCCGTTCAGCCAGTTCTTAATCCACCTCACTGTCCTCTCATCTAACCCACACTTCCTAAGCTTGTCCATGAGGATGTTCTGGGAGACAGTGTCGAATGCCTTGCTGAGGTTGAGGTAAACAACATCCACTGCCCTCCCTTCTTTGACCCAGCCAGTCACACTGTCATAGAAAGCTGTCAGGTTGGTCAAACATGACCCTCCCTTGGTTGACTAATTCTGATAACCTTCTTTTCCTCTACATGCCTGGAGATGACCTCCAGAACGAACTGTTCCATCACCTCTCTGGGGGTGGAGGTGAGGCTGACTGGCCTATAGTTTCCCAGGTCCTCCATCCTGCCCTTTTTGAAGACCGGAGTGACATTGGCTACCCTCCAGTCCTCAGGAACCTCATGCTTCTTCTTCATGTTTAAGGTTGGATATTTAAAAGTGAGACATATACAAATACCAGTTACTTAGGAACTGTGTCATGACCCACATCCTCAGGGGAGCAAGCACAATTGATTTGCAAATCCTTATCTCATTTTCAAGGAATTATCCCATATTAATCCGGTTAAACCTACTATCTGGTAAAATCTACTATTCCTATAGAAATTGTACTTATTGATACCACTGATCAAATTACAGAGTAGAATTTCTCTAGATCAATTGCTTATGATCAGTAAATTTTCTTCTGTTTCAAAATATGGCTGAACATAGAGCAGGTGAAAAGGGAAACAGCACCAAAGGGATTATTAATTTTATTTTAGTGTCTGTTTAGTTCGGCCATCTCTATATTTCCTGTATATGAAAAAATTGAATGATAAAACATTCTGAATTTTCCATTCTTGCACATGATTAATTCAGCCAAAACAACTAATCATGCCGCATTTTTAACTGTAATAATTTCGTTAAAACTGTACTTTTGAATAAAGTTACAGTTGCAAAAGGTATTTATATAAAGCACAACTTTTGCCCAGTTCTACTGTATCTTACATTTTGGTCACCAGAATAATGATCTAGTCAGGCACCATAATATATACCATGGTGAATGGATAACCAATTATATAATTAAGGTATTTAGCTACTCTAGAAGTATCTTTTGTTTCTAAAAGCATCATTGTTGAGCAGGCCATGTTACAGCTAAACTCTCTGCTTTGGAAATTGTTCATATCATCTGCTGTGGATCCTTGACTTTTCACTACTGTGGTGTGGTTTCTCGCGCGACTATTAATAGCTCAATTAAGAGGTAAGCATTTTGGAAGTAAATAAAGCAGAAACATTCCCTATATTGAAAAGTGATCTTATCACCTACCTGGATTTCATTTCTTCCTTGTAACAGTATGCGTGTGTTTGCTCTCCCTACAGGCAAACCTTCATAGAATGGATGTCGCAATTTATCTGCTAGTTCTAAAACTGCCTACTTCAAAATACAGATAAAGTCTACATTTCAGCCTGTGCACTCTTTGAATGGCTATTCTGTCATCTGCTGGATTAGGAGAAAGCACTACCTTTGCAAGCAGTCTGTGTATTTGATCTGGGACAGTAGAGTCAGGGCATGGGGTGATGATCTGAATGTTTTTATGCTATTTGTTACAGAATCATAGAATCAATTAGGTTGGAAAAGACCTTTAAGATCAAGTCCAACCATATGCTTACATTTCTTGCTATAAAAGGTGCATATAGGCAAAAACATAAGGCCATGGGAATGCCAGTTTATGCAGTGAATACTATTCCCGGTTAACTTTCATGTGTGGCATTTTAAAAAGTAATAAATAGGCTGTAATTAAGTGTGTGAACATGGGACACAATCAAAAAGGCAAAAGACTGAGTGTTAGGTAGCAGATCTGGAGTACTTAGTAAAACTTTGGGTTTTTGAGGACACATATGACATACTGTCCACAAGACCTACAGATTTTTAACTTCAGTTGTTGACAGTTCATCCCTTTGATTCCCTGCTAAACAGCTCTGATGTCACTACATGATATTTTGAGGCTTTAAGTTAGCAGTGATTATCTTGTTTTGAAAGAGGTTAAAAACAACAGGAAAAAGGCAGATGCTCTGGAATCATGGAACTTCCTTTGCAAAAATATCCATGTCAATACTCATCTTGCTTGTGATTTCTGTTCAGATAATGACATCTCCTTTCCATCCTAAACTGCAGCAAGATGTTATATGTCTTGTTAAACAGACAACTTATTCAACACCAGAGATGGTTATATTTTATTAAAGAGCTGTAGTAAATGTTACACATTATACCCAGACATAAAATCCTTATACATACACTTAAACATTTTCTTAAGTATTTTGGAAACTTCTGGGAGAAGATTTGATACATAGATGTAGATATAAACCATTTTGCTTGCTTGCCACTCCATAAACTACACCTTCAGAATATTTTCAGACTAGCCCCTGAATATAATTTTTAATTATCAGCAGACTAAATTCATAACTGAGAAAAAAATATCTGGAAAAGTTTGTCTGCAGTCTTTGGCTTAAAGCATACTTAGCTAACTGCCTGTGTACAGAAAAAAGGTAGCACGGTAATTGCACCTCAGGTAAAGCAACATGCATAATACATTTAGATCTTACTGAATCCAATTACTGAAAAATCCTTCTTCCTTTTAAAAACAGTAGTTTAGCTGAAATTTCAAATTTTGAAAATGTGGCTGTTCCTTTGAGATATTTAACCTGAGCTGCCCACATCAAATGAGCAATTACTTTTTTAGATAGCATATTCTTTGATTAGCATACTCTGGCCTTTTTACTTAGAATCTTTCAAGCATTTTTAATTAAACAAAAAACCCTAGGTAATGCTTGGCAAATTAAGGTCCTAGTGGTTTGTTTAATTTAGTCTGAGACTAGTTGTTCAGGATAAATAAAAATAGTACAGACTATTAAAACACAGGAGAAGAGACGTGGGAAAACAACCAACTAAAAGAGATGTGCAGTGTCTCTGGACTTTAACAACAAATATTTTCTTGACAAGCACGCATGATTAATTAGGTTTTATTACTCTACCAATACACAAGGAATAACTGTGCTCTAAAAAAACCCCCCTGCTACTTCTTAAAACTGTTTTCTGCCTGTGCAAAATCTGCATAATAAGAATCCCTGACCTATCTGTGCCTGTATACAGGTGATTGTAGGCACAACATGGTAGGATGTACAAAGAGGAGTCAGCCCATGCTGAACAGAGAAATTAGGTCCTAGGCTCATTCCAGGTATAACCAGTGCAACTGGAGAACAGTTATTTTATTCTCATGCAGACCCTACTGCAATATAACATGAGGAATCGACCTGTTCCTCTCCTCCGTAATGGAAGCAAAGTTAGAAAATGTTGTTCAGGTACTTCCTAGGAAGAGGAGGGAGTCAAGAAAGGGCTATTTAATTGTAAGTAACTACAAACAGAACAGAAAATCTGACAAAGTGAGGCAAGATCATCTTTGCCAACATGGCTGTTAAGGTAATGAGGAGTGCCTTAAACAAGGTCTGTGGGGGATGGAGACCAAAGCCTGAAAAGAAGTGGAGCAATGGGGGCTGAGAGGAAATTTGTGAAGGGAAACAGAGCCAGACTGTTCTCAGAGGTTACAGTAAAATGGCTGGAGTCAATGGACACATGTTGAAGAAGGGAAGTTGCTTCAGACATTGAGATAAAATTCTTCACAGTGTGAGTGGTTTAGCATTGGAACGAAGCCCAGAGAGGCTGTGAAATCTTCAGCCTTTGTAATACTGAAAATTTGGCTGGACAAGGACCTGAGTTACCAGATCAAGCTTGAAAGTGGATCTGACTTCAAAGCTGTCTCTGTCCTGGGTTAGGGGGACTGGAACAGATGTCATGTGGATGTGCATTCCGACTTAAATTTTTCTATGATTCTGAAATTGAATTAAAACTGGGGGATACGTCTACATGTTTCAAAGAACTGAGTACAAGGGCTGTCTAATGACAAAGCCAGTCACTGCTTGAACTATACAGAAATGAAAGCTGAAGAGGAAGGAAGCAGGACAAAGCTAGACTGAGATTTGGTATTGGATGTAACTTGACAACTTTTTAGTGAGAAACTAGACTTTAAGCACCAGAGACACTGCACTAAGATCCCTAAAATCCAATTGGCTTCATTGATGATGGAAAGCTCACACAATTTTCACAATGGTGGGATAAACGAACATAATCAGAACAGTGGAATAAAATCTTCATAAACATTCAAACCAATACTCCTTAAAAAGTGCCATATGTGTTAAACAAAACATATTGCACATCTCTAAATTTGCACATTATCTACTTTAAAGTTACAAGTTATTTTAAGAGAAAAATTGTATCAAAATAATTTCTGTCCATGACAGAAATGTCCGTTCTGTGCAAAAATTAGTGGAAGTAGCTGAGAAGGAAGGACAGCTGTGAGAAAGATTGAGTAGAGGTGCAGACAATACAGCCATAATCTGGACCTCACACTTGGTTTGGGCTGTGTAGTTGGAACTCATCTCCACCAGATTAGACACAAGATCTTTCTATAAACAGAAAAGGAAAGAATTTTGAGAGCATTTTTGCTGACTTAAGTCTACTTCTGCTCATGCCAGTGGCAGGGACATAAACAGGATAGCTGAGCTCAAATGCACTTTTTTTTAAATCCCACCTTAAGACAAGGAGTAGAAAGATGACGGAGTAGAGGACGTCATAAGACATGTAATTTGCTCCAATATTACTTTCCTGATTTGTATAATGACAAGGCAGGAAATAACCAGAACCACCACTTTTCTGATCACAGACTTTAAAAAGAAGGGCTGCGCCCAAAAGCCAGTACTCAGGTGTACCTCAGTGACTCTGATGTTTCAATGATGACTCGAGATGCTGGCAGAGTCAATAAAATTCTTAAACATATTGACCTGTACAAGGTCTCAATACTTTGAAGTGCATTTCAGCAGGCCAGCAGCTAGCTTAAGCTTTCATATTGCTACATTTCAATCCTTTCAGATTTTTAGATTTCTGATCTTTTTCAAAAGAGTGATTTTACATTATTTATCACCAAGCTTTGAGCTTTGAGGTTTCAGATATGCAAAATATCTTTTTTTTTTTCCCTACCAATGAGTCTGTTCCAGGTTAGTGTAAGATTAGTACAAGTCAGTTGAGGATTCATTAAAGAAAAGGAGATTCAGAACAGTCATCAGTCACAGGCGTCACATTTCCAAATGGACACATCTGCTTGTGTGCCATGTCTGCCTGTACTAAAGCAATGCCACTTGCGCCTGAACAGCTACCTCTCTTCAGCCTTCAAATTAGATCAAGAATAGATAGGACCTAACTGAACTTTTCCCAAAAGTTCATGTCTGTCAAGTCATTCATTAGTATAAAAGTGATGGTCTTGCTTCACCAGAATCTCAACCATAGGGTCATAAAAACTTTAAAGCAGAAATATTTATCACCCACCCAAGTTTTTGCCTATGATGAATTAATGTACTTTCAACAACAGCTGACAAAACAAGGACAAGAAAATCAGCTCTAGGAAAGCTCAGAAGAATGACATTAATTTTATCTATTTACATGACAATTTTTAACAATTCCTAACATGGATGTGGCTAACAATTTCATTCTTCTTCATGATACAGGTGATTCTTTTACACTTACATTTCCACTCATTGTCAGTTTTCTATGGCTTTATTACTATTGCAACTCCATGATGTACTTAGCTACTAAGAACAAATGGAATGATGTCACAAGGGAAAGAACCTCCAGAGATGTATTTTAAAGAGCTTCTCTCAGAAATATTAAAAAGGAAAGAAGTTAAATGTAGAGCCAAATAAAATGCTCATAGTGGGACTGAAAGACCAGGCAGAGTTAAAAAAAAAAAAAAAGTTAGGAAGGTGTGTACACCTATCTTAGGCATTGATTTCCAGAACCAGGTTTTATTTACTGGTACATCCTTCCTCACCACTGCATAAAAGTGATTTTCTGTAAAAAAGCATAGCAAAGAGCAGCTCCACTGATGCCAATATCTTGCCCAGATCTTTTCACTAACATCAGTAAGAGTAAATTAAGCAAAATGGAAGTAATTTCCCTCCAAATCAATTTCATTCTCTGATGTTAAGCATTTCAGCCATTTGCCTTTGTCAATATTAAGTTAAATTAAGTTTGCAGGGGGATAAGTAAGGATGTCAGCCCACATTTTTTTCAGTTTTTAGAAAAACAATCCAGCAATTTAAAATCTTTTTTCCAAATATTTTTGTGTAGATTTTCTTTTTTTCTTAAAGAGTTCCACTTAGCGATACTTCTGTATGAAGCATTTAGGAAAGAAAATCAACACTGTGGAATTTCCATCAGACTGATATTCTGATAGTTTCAACTGGCATGAAACTTTTCTGTCTTATGGCATCTCTTATTATGCACTTGCTCTTCAGATTTGTCTCTGCTGCTCCTGATATTCCAGCTGAGCCTGGAGATGGGGCCAACTGCTCTTCTGGCTTTTTACCAAGGCAGGGGACCTCACCACGATCTAGAAGCAAGTTGTCATCTGTCCACTGTCACACACTCTTCTCAAGGGGTTGTCTCCACAGAAGATACTTCCTCCCTACATCTTTTTTCCAGCTCTCAGTGAATATACCAGGAAATTAACAGATGGAACGCATGCATTACCTAATTATAGTACTAATATTATGCAAGCACATAAGAACTGGCCATGGTGCGCATGGAAATAAAGCTGAGGAGGTGCAGTCTTCAACAAAGAGCAAGGAGAATGTCTTCAGACATTACTATCATAATACAAAGACATGATTGTTTAAAACGCATATAATGTGAAAGATAGTATAGTATCATAGCTACATACAGCGGGTTCATGGTCAGATGTACCAATTCACCTGTAGTTGATTACTTAAAATAAATGGTTTTCTGAGTGTTCAATGGGGTTTCTGAGCCCCATCAGCCTAGGTGAGGTTACAGCATTTGAATGTGGAAACTTGATGCAGGGCCATTACAAAGGCACAGGAGTAGACATAGAGCAACTAAAGCATGAAGCATGGGGTCTTCAAACCCCATCATGAATGTGTTTGTGCATATAGGGAGCTTGAATTTCAGTCCATGCATATGCATAATTTTTTTGCTTGCCACTGAGTGTTGGAAAAGAAAAACTGCAAAAGCAATTAAGTGAGAAACTTTCCTTAAATTTACTAAAGTTCAGGGTCAAACATCCTATATTCCAGCTCCCCTGCTCTCAAGAACAGAATGACTAGGTGTGTAGTATTAGGAAGAAGTGAAGATGCTTTAGGAATGTATGGAGCCGTATATGCTATCTACATGTTAGCAAAACTCCTGGCTATACCTTCTATTTGCCACATGCTTGGTGCTATGCAGGAGTAACTGGATGCCTGTTTAGCCACTCTTTGAACAGGTTCCCCTGCCAGCTAATCTGATTGTCATTTATTTCCCAATGCTTTTTAACAAGCTGCTCAGGACAAAGGCATTAACACATTGCATCTGTTGGCCAATAATTACAAGGGATGCCAAGTGCCAAGTCTGAGCTCAACTGCATCTTCTGCTAAAGTACAGAGCCCAGCTGTGCTGGAAGCTGATTTATTGTCACTGGGCAAGGATACAGATCAGGCAATTCTCCTCACAATCTGGGCCATCTCATCTGGGGTACCCACACAACCCTTGAGAAAGGGAGATTTGTCTGAACAGTATACTTCTAAATCCCAGTATCCCAAGGCTTGTAACAGGTAATACTGCACCCACTATCCTTATTCAGCCCCTCTTCATCATAAACTTCAATGTAGTGAACTTTTGATAATGGACCAAATCTACTTCCCTCCATTCTGTCACCAGTTGGGGTGTAATCCAGAGCATCTGACCCATGCTGAATCTGTTTAAAGGGAAAGCTTGAGTAGGGGACGTAAAAATCACCATATGGAATGCGTTGTGATCAGGAAATCCTTGTGAGCACATGAAATTTAAAATAAGTTGGAGGGTTATAATCTGGTTGTTTTCCTCAGTAAATGCTTGAAGCAAAGTTAATTGGCCTGTCTAAATGATTTGGCAACACAATTTTGTAGTGTTCAGAAACCTACAGGCAAACATTTGCTAGAGCAATTATATTTACCAATAGATGCTTAATATTTACTGGTGTGTGCAGAGGTTCTCAGGAAGGCTCACCAGTTCTTAATCTTTGACGTTCTAACAACAACTTTTCCTAAAAAAACTAAACCAAACATTACATACTAAAGGAGAGACAAAATGTGGCATAAACAGTGTGGAGGAAGTTAGAACTAGAAAACACCACCAGAACCACTAATTCCCTGCTTCCAAAATTCAGGCAGCGAGGTAGAGGCAGCAGGCACAGGAGTTGTTAAGCACCCTGTAGAATCACACTGTCACTGCTTGTGATCAGACTTGGCCCAAATATTCTGGGACAAGTTTTTATTTTCTTACAATACTGCATGTTCAGGTCAACCAAAATTGTTTGAAAAATTGATGCACTAAGTCCCAAGTCCTCTGTCATCCTAGAGGAATGTTATCTTTCACAAAACACTGAAATGGACTATTTTTATTTGTGTTTACTTTGCATTTTTTCAGAATGAATATTTATCAGATACACACCAGATAATTTAGTTAGCCTGGCTGGCCAGATATAGCCAGTTCATTTGTAATTAAAAGATCCATTAAACATTTAAGCAGTTTTTAATTTTTTTTTCTTAGAAATACTTTTTCAATAAACTAATTAAATGTAGGAATGTAATATCCATCTGAGCTTTAAAATAATAGATTGTACTCAAATATAGCAAAACAAGGTGATAAACTACAGCATTTGCTATCATATTTTTATTGGTTTGATACTTTGGATGCTAATTCTGTATTTTTCTTATGATTGTGCCTGTGTTTGTGGATCTGCAACTGAGATAGTCTGCTGTGAGAATTGCAGTGATTTTCCTTCTTCTGTGACATTAAGAGGAAGAGAAGAGAGTCTTACAATTTTTCTTCAGAAAACAATTTTACTCGGGCCTCTAACCATCAGTTAAAGTTGTCTTTTACGTTCTAATTTACATTTCACCTTTAACAATGGGGCCTTATGAGCAATTTTGTTTTGCATAGGCATACAGATAGCTTAAAGAGACTTCTGTAATACAGAGTAAAGACTCTTCATTTATGGAATAGCCTCTATCATATTAGTGCTCTGTGTTCCGTTCTGCCTGCACACAAAATAAATGTACTTGCCGCCTTCTCATTGTAATAGCCACTTAAACACGAAAGAAATTAATTAAAAATGTAAAAAGTGGTAATTTTTATAGCCTTCAGAATTATTTTCATGAGTGGCATGGTAACACATTGATCTATGTTTTATAGCACTGGGTAGCCCAATATATGTATTTTTAACGATTTAGAAAGTGCTCATAAACTAGTATCCCCATCCTGTAATAGTTCATGACTGCATGTAAAAGGAAGCAGAATCCATTATTTCAAAGAGAGTGTAAGAGAGAAACTTGCTTAGAAGTATCTGTATTGACACTGCCAGTAAAATTAGAAACCTTTTATTCTGATTTCAAGCTAGTTGTATTATTGTGTAAGATACATTTTTTTTAGATTCCTTACACTCAGACACCCACAAGAGAATTTAATTCACCTAATAGCAAAATTGTTTGGAGATCTTGGGCACGTGCAACCAACTGAAGTTTAATCCATTACATGTATCAGGTGAGCTCTGATAGTTGTCCAGAAGCAGATGAAAGCTAAGCTGAGTCACTTATCACAGGCTGCAAAACTTCACACTTACAAAGTTAATGTGTCTCAAATGATGAGAGAGAATTTAAGCTTCAGTAACTTGACCATTTATCTGAGTCCAATCTGTAAGTGTAGGGTTCTTGCATTAGGGCTTGTCCTGCAGTTCTTTCTACAGGATAGTCATCATTAATACAATACTAAAACAATACAGTAACAGGGATAAGAGCTATTTTCCCAAATACGGATGGACAGATCTAGGCTTTTCACACTTGTCTCTGGCTAAGCTCAGCAGCTGAGCCCATGTGACGTTCTATCAATAATTAAGGCTATATAATGCTCCTTTGTGCTGTGTATTTACCAGTTAGACAAATTGTATGTCTTTGATCAGTTGCCATCAATTATCAGGCATTCTGGGCCATTGTGGAGGAAATAAGCTTACCCAAAATAGCATTTATCTGGTTATTTATCTCCTGTGAAGTAGACTGTATATCTGACCTCATTAATATGGTATACTAGCCTTTCTCAATATTTCATTGCATGTTTCTTCACATTACCCCTAAAATCAGGCTCATGATATTAAACAACTTGTTAATGGAGAACTGAGATACAGGATACATCTACGTGGTTTATTCTCTGAAACATATGAACTTGCTCCACCTGCACTCCAAGCCCACTAAATCCAGTATGAGTTAACGAGGCACAAAGGCCAGGCTTAGTATTGCTAAAGCACAAACAGAGCTTTGTATCACAGCTTACTCAAGTCTGCTGGTAGCACAGGTAGATCAAAACTCAAGTTTACTTGCACTGCAATGATTCAACACTTCAAACATTTAAAATCCTAAACTCTCAAGGGGCATACAGGCTTTACATTACGAAGTACTGCAAATCCTAATTTTTAGTACCTGTTAGAAAGAAGAATCTGTAGTTCTAAATTAGATACTTTGACCTTGGTTTACAATGCCCTGACAAAATTTAGCAGCAGAGCCAACACTTTGAGCAGGGATTTGTCTAAGTCAACCATGATGAGGTCTAAGCTGCCCTTGAAATGGTGAACTCTGGATGTGAGGAGCACCCCTCTTACCAGGGGATATTATGACTAGAGGAGAGCATTATGAGACCTCGCTTTTTCCCCCCAGCGCCCCATGAACAAAAGGTTAAAACTTTCAGATAGGAAGCTGTAGGATTTTGCTTTTGTCTGATCCGGAGAACAGTCACTTGTAACCATACACCTTGGATCAGTTGGGTTATAAATCCATAATAAATATACACTGTTACAAGAATAGCTTTCCAAAGCTTGAGGTTAAAAACCCCAAACAACCCTTCTCAGTTGCGTCAGTATTAGATTTCCCTTCTCCAGGTTGTCCTAAGAATGACGCTTTATCCACAGAGTTACAGATGCACAGGTTGCGCTTTCTCTCCTATACATGTTAGACATTAAAATAACTGTTTTTGAACCTATGTTACTGTATTTCTGCCTCCTGATTTGCTCACAGGGAGAATCAGGGACCTATAGAATGACTTGGGTTAATGGATTACAAATCACAAAGGGAAGGAAAAGGTGGAAAAATGATACCTCTGTCCTTGCTTTTCCACCTCCAGCTCACTTGGGTCCTGAAGCAAAGGAGCAGATGCTCTTTACTGACTCATTCCTCCCCCTTGACAACAGCTCGGATGAAGGATAAGCAAATTACATCTCTCCTCAGATGACAGGGAAAGGAAGACGAAAACTGTTCCATTGTTACCTCACATATATATATTATTCATGGATTAAATGGAATAGCGTAAGAGTTAGTAGTAGTTAAGAAAGAATCATAGTTAGGAGTAGAGACTAACACCTGAGAATTTTAACAAGATAATAAATAATGCTTAGGCCAGACAAGAGGCTATTAGCAATGAATGCCCCACTGACAAGAACCTCCTAAAAGAATACAGATCAGTAGAACTTCAAGGACTAACAGTGGAAACATCCTCCTACAAAGAAGGGTGTGAAAATAAGGGAGGGCCACAAATCAGTCAGCAGTGATAACAGGGAACATCTTGGCCCAGAAGGCATGGAAGCATGGAAACTGGGGGAAAGATAATTCCAGCAGGGGGATGTTGGGACCACCAGCTCAACTGAGGGACGAAAGGACTACCCCCCCCGCCACACACACTCCTCTTGAGCATGCGCAGTGAATTAAAACCACACTGTAGCTTTAAACTTAAGCGGAGAAGCTACAGCCCAGTGGAAGAAGGGGATGCCCAGTCAGGTCAGTGATTATATATTACATAGGCATGGTGTGTTAACTGCCATGTATAAATGTCAAAAAGGAATTGTGGTAGGTGTGCATGTTAGGAGACATCTCCCATGCACCTGGCACTAAATAAAGTAAAGCCTGCTCTTTAATACACCTGGTGTTAAGGAGTTTTATTCCCAGCTTTCAGTGACACCATGACTTCCCTTGACTCATTATGGACTGGAAAGCTGACATTCTCTCTCCCAGACCAACATTTAGTCCTTACAAACTTCTCTGTTCTGTAGTTTACACTAGCTCCAACATTTTCCACAAGGAGTCAAAGCATCCAGACATTAAAGTCATGCTATAGTTTCATAGAAGAAGCTTGCAGACATTTCCAGAGGAATAGGAAAAATAAAATCTATTTCCTGGACATTTTTGAAGGTATTTGAAGGAGGCATTAATGCATCTTTGGTTGATAAATTGGGTCACAGTATGAAATAGCAAATTAATTTTGTATCAGAAAATATTTTGGCTTAGATTTTCATGTAATGTTTACCAAGAAAAATTAAAACCTTTGGAAATATTTGCACTTTGTTTAGTCATAGCAGATCATTAGCTCATTTGTTATTCAACACTGGAGAGAGGGGGCTATAAGAAATAGTGTTGTTACCTAGAGATAATACAATGGAAAAACAAATCAAATTTGTTGAGATCCTTTTGTAGTAGTTCATACATTTTCCCACATAGTTTGCATAATTTTATCTTTTTCCTCCTCCATTCCTCAGATGTTAGGATAATAAATAAAAATAATAGCATCCTCTGTAAGCCCAACAACGTTTCACATATCTTTTTTTCCTCAAAATCATTTACAAGACGACAGCAAAATTGGGTCTTTTTTGTGTCACTCAAGTACAGCCAATGAAAGATTATTTATTATTGGATTAAAACACAGGAAAGTTCAGCCCTATTGTTTTAGGTAAAAGCAAGTAAAGCTTTGAAGATCTACAAACCAAGCAGACAAATGGCTCAACACATTTACAGACAGAGAAGTGGAATGCAGAGGCACTTCAGGGTTACAGAGAGGTCTAAAATAACTTCCAGTGCAGCTCACTCCAAGACTCCTGTGCTTTTTACTTCCACTGATTGCCCAGGACCTTCCACACCAGAGTCTCTTTCTCAGAATGAGCTGCAGTGTGAGACCAGGAGGTGTGGTCTCTGAGATCTCTGGATGAGCCCTACTGTGTGGTTATCTTGGTCATAACGACTTGGGCATGAGGCAATCTTGGTCCACACCTGGGCCATCTGCTCCTTGACTTGTGGACCGGAATCATGGCCAAAACGTAAAATACTGACCAAAGGTGATCACCTCAATCCTATAAATAGCGATCCAAGAGGGAGACCCTTTGAGCTCTCCAGGACCGCAGCAGGCTGTGTGACCCTGCATCTCCCCCTGGGCTGGGACGCCTCTCAGGGTAGATTTCGTGAGAACTCAAAGGCCTGATTTTGTGAGGTTCACTGGCTGTGCGCTGATGAATGCAGCACGTAAGAGTAATTTATGGAACTCACAAAAAGTGAAATTTTATTCACAGGTTAACCTTGGTGGGTATGGGGGTGCGTGTGTGCAATTTGACTATATATATGTTATCACTATTCACATAAACCATTAACCAAGTCTGAGACTAAGATTGGACCTAACCACACCTAGACTTCTCTCCAAAAGGAGTTTAGAACACAAGGGGGTCTATTGTGAATCTTGTGGCTCAGTGGGAGGGTCCTCCTTATCCCCTGCATCCACAGTCCCTCTGGGAATCATTCCAACTTGAGCATGCCTCAATTTTCCTTTGTGCACTTCTTCTATGTAAGTAGAGTGCACCTTGCCATTCTCGAATCTTTAACTGTTACTATGTTGATTCTAATGAATTCCATCAAATTGCCATTTTAAATTGTCTGATGCTTTTAAAAATTATACAACCTAATACTATGATACATCTCAGAAATATTAATAAATCTTAAATTGCTAACTAAAGTCATGTAACAAATCATATTCCCAACAATTTGATGTAGTCGGCAGGATACACAAGGTTGTGTATGCGACAGTTTGGCGTAGTCGGCCATATCCACAAATCTGTATTTGTGACAGGGGGCTATTACTGGAATTCCTCGCTGGTTATGTCTGACCTATAGATACTATGGTGATGAAAGAACTACAAGAATACATCCATAATATAGCATAGAACAGGAAAAAAGGGAGTCATAAGTCAGCCAACAATTCTTAGAGACCCTGTGGTAGCTGTTAAAAGCACCTGTCTCTCCAGGTTTGGACAGGATTTCACCATTTGTGGAATGAAAAAATCTAAATTTCCATGAAGAGTGTATTTTTTCCCCCCCTCAAAAATAATTCATAAAAATACCACTGTAGTAAAAGAAAAAAAAAAATCACTAAAAATAATTCTGGGGAAGTTCTTTGACCAACTACCTAAATTAACGGTGCATTGAGCATAACTCCCTCCCAGCCTACCTGTAGTTGTCTTCCTTACAGACCTCTAATAAGCAGCTTAATACCTTGCAACTTCTGACCCCTTTGTGCCCCACCTCCCTCTAGAATCTATCCAGCTCTTTAGCATTATATTGTCATGGATCATTTTAAAGTGTTGTTTATAGTCCTGGCGTTCCCTGCTATATAAATGGAATACTGTCTCCAATGCCTCTAGTGATAGAGTTGAGTTTTCTTTTCTTCCTATTCCTTACCTGTCTCAAAAGGAAGACCTGCCTCATTTCAGATGTTTCTCTGCACTCCCTCCATCCTCTGTGTTTAATTTTTTTGCGAAGCATTGCCCCTGTTCCCTAAGCAGAAGCTCGACCTGTAATTCTGCATCCATCTTCTGAAGTTTCAGCACTATCTCGCTAAAGAGTACAGCTGTTATTAGTAAAGGATAATTAGTACAGAAAGCAAACGTTCTGGTATTGTTACCATAAATCCAACTCCATGGAGTTTGCGCTAAGAACAGTTTGGATCCTTTGACTTTAATCCTTCAATGCCTCATTTTCTTCATCTTTAAGCAGGATGTAGGGAGGGCAATAACTGGTGGTTCAGAATTAAAGTAACAGGGCTACCTCTAATCCGTATCACTACTGTGTAGTATATTGTGCCCGAGTCCTGAATACAGATTTTTTTCTTTCGTGAATAATGATAATACCTAGCTCTTATGCAGTGTTTTGCACCAGCAGAGTTCAAAGTGGTTTATAAAAAAAGCAAATAACTGAGTCTAACTTGGTTAGTTTGCTTAAAGAAAGAAGTTTTAAGTTAAGATACAATAGTAAGATTATATATTAGAATTATGCCACTGAATTATGCCACACACTTTTTCAGGCTCGTAGAAGTTACATATTAGTGTAGGATTTTATGAAAGCTCCAGAAGCCAGCTTTCTCTGGCTAGAAAGGACATTGCAGGCAGAGGAACCCATTTACAAGTGCACTTCAAACAAACCATTTCTGGAATTTGCTCCTCCATCCTTGAAACTTCTTCTCCCGCTATCCGAGGGGCAGCGCCCAGCCTGCTCACTTACCATTGCCCTCCACAACAAGCAGCTCTTGCAGTCGGAAGACAAGTTTTCTTACATTAGTAAGGTTGGACTCCAGGGAATCCCTCTGGAATCTCTTCACCTCACTTGTTTTCCCTTTTTTTTCTTTTTAACCCACAGATGTAATTTGCCATCTCTTTCTCGTATATGCACAAAAATAACGGAAAGAAAAAAGCAATTATTATTGCTCTTCAGCTGTATTGTCCTGTCGCGTCCCACCCTCAGAGGGAGAAGAGCGACCAAGGTTCCAATGATCCCCTCGAACTGAATTAAGGTGAAACGACACCAAACGATCAATCAAACATTTTCTTTTTATTCTAACACAGAAAGTAACTTAGGCTTGGAAAGGCAATTCGACCTTGGAAACTTGGAAAAGCGTTAGCGGTGTGGGTTCTTATTAAGAATATTCAAAGAAGAAGAAGAAGAAGAAGAAGAAGAGAAAAGAAGAGAGAGAGAGGGAGGGAGAGGGATCACCAGTCCAGGTTCCAGCGTTGGTCCATCCATCGGGGGCGGGGTGGGTGTCTGGTCGGTAGGAGCGCTCGTCCAAAGAAGAGGAAGCAGAAGAAAGAAGAAAAAAAAGCCCCAACTGGCACTTGCCTTGCCCTTTTATATCCATCTTGCGAGTGTTTGAGACATTCCTCAGAAAGGTTCAACGGATCTCCACCCCCTGTCCCCTTATCAAGTATTGTCTCCTGCTAATTGGTTAGCTGTCCTCGCTTGCCATGTAAATTAGCAAATACCACGGTTTTGGCACTTCGTCAACCAGTTGGGGAGGGTGCTCACTCTTATCAGTCTCTCCAAGGACCCTCATCTCTCAGCCTTTGTCTTCTTGTTATTCAACCAGTTGGGGAGGATGCTCACTCTTATCGGTCTGTTTAAGGATCCTTATTTCTCAGCTTTTGTCTTCTGACTGATAGGAGTCAGATTGCTTGTCATTCCAGTTGGACTCCTACATGTTCAGTTCTATCAGGTGTTCTGAGTTGCAGTATGCATGAAAGGCTTCATATAAAACAAACTTGCACGGAGACACAAACCTTCCTTGCAGGAGTAATTGTCATGCATAAATCAACAGGCACATATCCAAGGTGCAGAGAAACTCAAATAGACTGCTAAGTATCTTCTTTTTAAAATTGAAGTAGGATCCAATAGGTTTTCCTATGGTCTTTGGCTCATTATCCTGTTATCCAAATGGAAGTATAATACCACCTCACTTGCCAACTACAGTCTGAAATAACTCAAGGCTACCCTGCTTCTCAGCTGCCTTTCCATGAATTAAAATCCATGCTGTCATGGAATCAGATGCTATAAAGCAGAAGTGATTAAAACTGACACATACAAAGGCCTAATGTTTTACAGATATAAATCAAACAGATCAAATTGAGCAACAGAGTATTTCCTATCCAGTCCTTCAAAAGCTGCCAGAGCAACGGGGTGGCCAAGTTGGAACAATACTGTTAGCATCCTCCATGCTGAGGACGTGACAGATGTGCTCTAATCCAGCAGCAAGTCTGGCTTTTCAGTATATTAATAGAGAGCAGAAGCGATATCACAACACTGCCACCATTATAGCCATCACCTGCAGGCTATGACCTTCATGTTGAAAATATGTGTTGATTACTGCAGAAGGCACATACTGAAGAGGTAGTGAACAGCTGTGAGGGTAATCTAGGATGTTTAGGTAGGGTTTTACAAAGATTTGATTTCTTGGCACTGCTTATGGAGTGCTTCCTATTCTGTTTTGAGATCCCACTGTCACTAGCAGGTGTCCAGCCTTGTGTTCTGGGCATGACTTAACCTATAATTCCAAAGTACAATTCCATGTTGATACACCAAAGTCAATTCATTCTATACTTTTGTAATAAACCATTGCACTGACTTTTCATACTCAAAAGATATTTCACCCTCCTCTCCAACAGCGATAAATACCTTCACCATCAGTGGAATGCTTTTAAACGTCAGGGTGCAAGTATACCTTATGTGCTATACTGCAATAAAAAAAAAATAGGTGTACCTTCAAAGCACTGCACTTCATTAATAGCTTCAGTCAAAACAGTACGTAATTTCATGAACTTATCTTATGGACCTAACTCCTGAAAAAGGCCTCATATTTGAGGATATGCTCAAAAGCATATTTGAGATGGCTAGATGCACCTGATGATTACACTTTTTATTCAATCACCAAAGATTATTCAATCACCAAAGATTAATAAGTGAGCTTCAGGAATTAAATTGCTTCTTTAGCAATATCTTTTCTTGAACATATGGCTCAAGTAGTGGCAGTGACCTATTTTCTCATGCACCAAATATACTTTTTTGACTTCAACAACCACAAAACCACTTAATCAAAATAAGTTTAACCCAGAGACCAGGCTATAATTCAGGGATAAGAGAAAGTAAGATTTATTGTACTTAAAAGAAAAGGCAGAATTAATACAGTTACCTGTGTGTCTGGGGAGATTAATGGAGTTTTTATTTATTTATGCTTCATATTAATTAAATGTCATGCAGAAAATTTTCTTTTATCATAAATGTGTCAACTATGTCTGTCAACCAAGTGTCTTCTGCAAAGGGGGAGGGTATCTTAGACTAATTTGAAATTTGTCATTTTGAATCTTAAATGTTGCACCATTGACTCTTACACAAATGGGTTTCTTGTGCGCCTTGAGGATTGTCAGTCAACAGTGACCTATTTGGATAACCCCTTTACTGTACCTTTTTGGCATGACAGTCCATGCAGATGTCTGCACACCCTTCAGTTCATTAGGGTGAAAGCTTTGTATCTAAATTCAGAGAAGAAATGGTTCCACCTCTGGAAGTGCCCATGGATTCCACAAGTCATTCCCCATATGTGGATGCTGAAGTCAGCCATAGATTTATCTTGTATTTACACGTCACTAGCTTATACGTACTTTTCACACACTGCCTTATATGAGCAATAGAACATCTCTACCTGGAGGAAATTTAAGGCACAAAAGCATACATACTTTTCCTCTGTGGCAACCAGATCCTGACTAGGAGAAAGAAACTGCCATGAATACTTTGCCAGAAAGGGACTGTAATTAGCACCAAGACCGATAGGCCCAGAATTAACTTGTTAAAAAAAAAAAAGAAAACAAAAATAGAAAAGAAACAGCAGCAATATGAAGAGACTAACTTCTGCTTTTCTAAGTAAAAAGGATGTCTCAAAGAGTTAACTGTGCTATGGGGAGTCTCTGCAAGAGTAATTGATGATTTATCAAAGCTTTTATCTTTAACTTTTACAGAGAAGATAAAGGCAGATGAAAGAAAAAACACTGATGAGCTGATGAACATGATGGTAGGACCAGAATGGAAGAAAAAGAAGAATTGATGGACATCTATGGCAGTATAGAGAAGCAACCTCTAAAAGTAATCACTTGAACTCTGGGAGTTCAATGCAATTGTGATTAGACTGAGGTGAAGGGGTGGAGATTGCAGAGCAGCCTTCAGGGTGAAAACCAAAAAGGGTAAAGATGAAATTAAAGCACGCCATTGTGGAAATGACATTCAGACTTGGGGTAAGGGCACAGCATACCCCAGGTCTCCTCTGTTTCAGTAAGTCTCAGCCCTCTCTTATCTAGTGGCATACCAGGAGGCACCAGGGTGTAGGACAGACAGCTATGAAAGCGATAGTAAAGTAAGTGCACCCAAGTCTTGCTAGCAGATCCTATCTATCTTGTTCTGCTTTTAATGTCTTTCAGTGGTTTCCCCACCCACTTCTCTTCTCTAACCTGTGGCTGCACAGTCTATGTCATTTAACAAACAAACACACAAATACTTCAGAAACAAAAAACAAATAGGAAGACTAGTTACCAGCTCCCTCTGTGTCATAAACGTTTCTCTACTTCATTAATTTGCCACTCTCAGGATTTTGCATACATTAATACATATATGATACTCTCCAGTTCCTACCTGGGCTTCATTACACCCTTACAGAAGCTCACAGCCCTACCCACAAATTAAAGTGATTCCATTCAGCCTGAAAGAAACAGCATGGATCCAGCAGTTTGCTATGCGTGCTTTTAAAGTGAAGGGTGAGGGATTGTAAGGATGGACTGAGGAAGAATAGTCCTTCTGTTTTACTTGTGACTTCTTCTAGAAATGAATAAAGGAGAAGAATGTTCAGAATAGATCCATCAGAAATTGGGAACAACAGGAGTTAAATAAAGTGAAATTCCAAGATTATGGATCTTGAACAGCTCTTCCAACAAGCAATCCTCTTTCATTTTCAGTATTTAAAAGTAAGCTAGTCTTCACTGTAAGGCATGAGACAGCTTTAGCATGAAGCACTGCCTAGCTAATCACCACAGAATCCTGCTTGTTAGCAGAATGTCAAGTTCAAATCCACATGAAAAACTAGGAGTTTTACCCATACACAGCTTAATATAAAAGCTGTTGAGAATAAAATGAGTTTTCATTATTAGCAAACTTGGACATCTTCCAAGGAAGGAAAGAAAATTAACAGAGTAGGTAGAAGTGTACTGGTTTTATTATAGATCACAGATCACTATAGAAATGCTTTTCCTTTTGATGCCTCTCTCTAATCTACACATCTTTGGTACCATGATTAAATTATTGGACTGTAAAACAACTTTCTCCCTCCCATTCATTTGTATCCCTCTCTTCTCTTGTAAAATACTTTTTTCTTTTCAGATAGCCTATTTGAAGTGTTTGTGTCCAGCTTTTCTGGGAGTTACTCTTTGAGACAGGAAATAGTTAAGGAAAATAATTGTTGAAGGCACAGAAGCACACAAGGGAGATCAGACCCTTCACAAATTATGATTTAATAAAAATTATGTATTTTGGCCCTAACCTCTGGAAATAGATTGTGTTCCCATTTTCTGTACTGTACAGGCTAAACATTTTATCACACCTAATTATTAATAACCATTCACTGAGTAACCCCAGTGTCAATTTTTCTACATACTTGCAGAGACTGCCAAACTTGTTATTCAATCCATTCACATCCTGCAGTATTATGAGATCATGATCACCCAATTTCCCTCCCATTTACTTTTAGTTTTATCCTAAGTGAATATTTTTAGGCTAATCAGTATCTGTTAAATCAAAGCAGCAATTCCCTCTCTCATCAGCTCATGTAAGCCTTCACTTTCAGCATTTAACTGTGCATATCAGAATAACTACCTATATTTGATTTAAGTTCGGGAATGTTTGCCGTATGAGGACAGAATAGGCTGAGAAACTTTAAACAATGCGTGCAGCATTCAAAAACAAGCACAGAAGAGAGTAGATATGACTAAATGTTTTAAAAGCAAGTATAGAAAAGGGCAAGTCTCCTACATTGCCATTTACCAAAACATTCATTTATTAGGCAGAGAAAGCAGTAACGTTCAACGGGAAGGAGGAATAGACGCAGCGTGAGTCTCCGTCATTGTAAGACGTGCTGAGCAGGTGGTAAGTCTGAAGGTATTAGAACTGTTCTGTTAATTACATAAGTTATAAATAGTCCCAAGATTTCACTGAAGGGAGACTTGGTAAGGCAAATTAGAGTTTTGTGTTGTGTAAATTTGGGAGTTTAGGTCATGTAATATTTTGGTGCTTTAAGGCTTTTAAACTCTAGTGGAGGAGTATTTTTGATACGTGCGTCGTTGCTGAGAACTGTATTTCTCCTGTGAACAATATAACCAAGATCAAAAATACATTCATTTTTTAAATTTATAGCTTTTGATCTATAAACCCTTGTGAATTATTTTAATGAAAATTGAACTATTTTGGTTGAAAAATCTTTTTGTTCAAAAGCCATTCTGATGGAAATTTATTTGCAGGCTTTTTTTTGACTGGCATGCATCGCAGAGAAATTTGAGGTAACCCCTGTAGAGACGGAAACTCTCAAAACCCAGGAGTACTTTGCCAATATCAAATCAAATCAAACAATTTAATTAACTGCTGAAGCCAAGTGAAGTAAAACAGTCTGCAAAACCAATGTAACTTGTGAAAAGCCATTCGCATAGATGGATTGCCATGCAAGATTGAATCAGAAGGGTGCACTGGCAGGCAGCCGGCTGAGGTAGCCCCTGTGCTGTTGGCAAATAAAATCAGTACATCTGACAACCAGACAGGACTTGGAATTCATTAACAAAATTCCAACTTTGTGCTCTCAAAGACTACATTGCTCACCGCCTGGAGAGACCATATGAAGGAGGGCTCTCAGGAAAGCATGCTGAGACCATGACCACCTCTATCTACCTGTAAAGAGAACAAAATTTAGTTCTTACTTACCTGAGATGTCTACCTACTTCTGTCAGGTCATTTGAAGCTAGACCATAATTAATGAACTGCTGCTACCAGTAGTATGTTTAAATAATGCCTGAAATTCACTGATACACAGATTTTAAGGATGTAGTGATATACTTGTCATATACACAAGAGAAGATGCAGACCTAAGTTAAAGAATGAGCTATTTAGCATTGTAAAATTTTGAATGCAGCCAAACAATTATCAAAAATGAAAAAAAAAAAAAACCCCCAACGTTATTTGGAAGCTGATTTGTAGGGCTTTGAGCATGGCTAGATTTCAGAAAGTACTGAAAAATATCACAGAACTAGACTCATGGGCGGCTGTGGACCCCATCTAACTGAGGAATCAAATACAACTATATGAGAGGCTGATTTAGAGATCTGCATCTCTCGGTCTCTCCTCGCCACACTTTGGCATCTAAAGGTTTATGCAAAAAAACCCAGAGATTGAAGAACATTTGTTTCTATTGTCTTGCAGCTGTTCAGACTCAAAAGGTTCCATATAAACAATTAGATCTTGTGATATTTATACAAAATGAAATTACTCAAATTTTTGGTGTTTACTTGTACCTTCTCTGCAGATTGCAATTGTTCATCAGCAGCTCCTTACAGTGCGATTAAGTTGGTGACACCTCTGACTGGAGAGATAGTGAGATGAACTGTTAGCATTAGTTCTGCGATAAATATCAAGGTTCTGTGCTGAGCTGGTGGAATTAGTATGACAAATTGAAAGTAATGGATGTCAATGATCCGAGGAATCCCCGCCTGGAGCATGTAGCCACCTGTGAATTTGCTGAGTGTTTCTGCCTATGGAGATCCTTTACAGAGTACAAGGCACCTGCAGGCTGAGGAGCTGTGGGCTGTATTCCACATTTAGCCACCGACTCACTGCATTGCCTCAGATGAGTCTATCCACTTTTCCGTACCTAAATTTCAGCCTTCATCTTGTCAAATTAGTAAATTATTGACAAAAGGTCCTTCTCTCCCCTCTCCAATTTAAATCAATGAAGTTTTCACTTGCATATGGTCTTCCTTATGCATTACATAAATATTCATAACAACTGTTTCCCATTCATTGGTTAGCTTGCTACTCCATAAACTTGTTTTAATATTGGTCTTTAAACAGACTGAGAAAAATCCCAAGATAATAACAGTATAAACAGAAGCACTTTCAGAGCCAAAAGATGTGGTGCTTTCCATTTTCCCTTTCATTAACTTTCTGTGATACAAAACTGCTGCTAAGTCACTTTGTGTGATTTACTGGTGAGACAGAAATGCACCCTTTTCCAATCACTTGGAAGGATATTATATTCATATTTGCAGAAAGTACTAGTATCCAGACAAGTATGCTATGTGGCCGAGTGTCTTTCAGTGTTAGGAAGCTTTTGTGCAGGGATATTTGCTGCAGAAATTTAACCCTTGCAGAAGGACCAGGCCAGGGATGTTCCCATCAACCTTGCTGGGATGCCAAAACAGAACCTGTGGTCAATGCTGTGGTAGCCAGCTATGACAGTCCTCAGTCTCCTGCATCAATTTGATGTGTTAACTGCCTACAACTCCACTTTTTCTAGTTTCAAGTCACATATTTACGAAATGAGTCTATGTTGGAGCTGGTGAAGGTTGCTGTTGATAGACCTGTAGCAACTGCCATGGGCTGGATGGAAGCACGATGAGCCCAAACAGCTTTGAAAAGGTCAGGGTACTTCGGAAATAAGCCCTGGTGATTAGGGTCTGATCTCAGACTTCTTGTTACAGTCCGTCTTTTAGGACAGCCCAGACCTTGCAAATTAAAAACTCCAGTGGGCATCAAGCCTCACTGCCTTTAGCAATGGATCTGGCAGCACATGGAGATCTAATTGCAATGTTTGGACCATGGCACGCACATCCTTGAAAATCACTTGAAGAGCTACAGTCCAACTCCACTGCAGCTGCTCATACCCACAACCTTTTATACTTCAAGAAGGTGCAAGAATGTGGAAGACAGACAAGGCCTGGTTTGATTCTGGGGAAGGGTCGGTGCCTGGATTAAAGCTTTGTGAGTTCCTCTTACACAGAAGTAGCACAGCCTCTGCAGGTTGGAAAATCAGAATGATACTTCAATAAGTCCACAAATGGGAGTATTTGAGTAAATTCCTCAGATCTCATTTCATTTCAAATGTGCTGGTGGATATACTATTCAAACCACCAAACTTGGTTTTGCAAGTAACGTTTTGTCCACCTCACGGGTTTTAGATTTTTAATCAAATTACTTGATACAAAGCTATAGCTTGTTTTAAGATGACAGAAGGTAAGGTTGGTTCAGTCTTTCAACACAAATGAAGATCAAGTCTGCATTTGCAACACAAACCCAAAGCCCACCCAGATATTCTGAGCCACGCCAAATTTCCTATCAACTTTAACAGGAGTTTCAGGATTTGGCTGTTCCTTATCACTTCTTTTAAAATAAACTTGTAGGTGCAAGGCTTTGAGCCACATTAGTCAGATCCTTATTAAAAAGGTAGTAAAAAGCTTAATGTGTATAGCTCTGCACTACACAGGTTATTAGGGTAAGGCCACAGGAGACAAATTGTAGAAGCTGTTAAAACTGTTTACATCCAGCTACAGTAATTCACATCACACAACTGATGACATGAAATGGTTTTGTCTTCCTAAATGATGCATTAAAAAAAAGTTAGATCTAACTATACAAGTACTACACCTCTCAGGTAATGATGAAAGAGAGAACAGAACATTTTAAAATTTCTGCATATTCTAGGCAGCAAAAGAATGAGAACTGAGATCTGAAATAGACTAAATCCTGGAGAAGTTTAAAATAAATAGTAAATTTCCAATAAAATATTAGAAAAATATTCCTAATTCCGATACCTCAGATTGGAAAATAGTACAGTCTTTGTTCTGTTAGCAGGATGGACAAAGTTAACTACTTAATGCAGACCTTTTACAGACTGTGAGAAATTAGAGGTGAAAAACTCTTACTTTAAGTTCAAATTTTCAATAGCCTGGAAATTGAAGGTTCATCTCTTTGTTCTGTACTAAAGTCCCTATATGCAAGTCCAAAACTGCTGAGAAGGATTTAACTATCTGTTTGAATATAAGCATGTCATTAGAGGCAAAATTATCCATTTAGAACATGTAAGCAGACGGCTACAAGGGCCTAAATCATGCACTCACAAGAACTTCAGGTACATTTTTAAAGCTCCACTACGACACTGGCTTTCAGCACTTTGTCACTTCCCTTTTCAAAATTTAAATATGTTCTTGTAGAATAAAGATGTCCGTGTTTATTTTGGGCTAAGTATATTGGTTTGAGATACTCTTGGACTTGCTGGGTAAATCATCATAGCTCACTTGATATCTATGAACTACGTTATGATGCTTTAGGGCTCTCCAAGACTATTTTCCCCACACAACTGTTTCCTTATTTTATGATAATTGTTCAATATTCCTTAAGTCCAGCTTCTCCTTATGAAGAGTATTTATTACAGCATCAAGATCTTTAAAATTACCATTACTGGCAAGAGGAGAGGATTTGTTCTAATTAAGCTGGTATAATTATCCAGTGCATTTATATAAAATTTTAATTTCATGTTCATCTGTGTTTAGTTGCTTCTATAAAGTTCCCAGTAAGCTAATAATGTTTTGTGAGTTCTTTCTTCTCTAGAAGAAAGAAACATCCATCCTTCTTGGGGATGCTTTTAAATCCTAATACTGAAAGCCCATGTTTTCACATGGTATACTGCTTTATTGGTCTGTTCTGTGGCAAATCTTTATTAAGCCCTACTGGCACTGAAAATATCAGCAACACTTGCTTTAAAGGAACCTTCCGATTGCTGAGCAATCAGACCGTCTGCTGGTAAACCCGACACACCTTCCACTGGGGTTTGTGCTCTTGCTTTTCCTCACCTATGCATGGACTGAGAGCCAAAACTGTCATGCATTTTTATCAAGGTCAAAGCAGCCTCAGGGCTTAGGCTGACTGAAATAAAATGGTGGGTGGTGTCTGCTTTGGCTGAGGAGCTTCTCCAGGCTTCATCCTTAGAGTCAAGGTCACTTCTCTGCCATGAGAGACACTGTTACTCCTCCAAAAAGGACAACACAAACTGTGGAGGGAGCCTAGAACACAGACAACTTTGTAGTTTAAAAGCCAGTAGGCTTGGTTTACAGGCCTTAAGATCCATCCAAGTTTTAGCACTGTGAAGCGGAATGAATCCCACATATTGGCTTTCTTACCTAGTTTTTTATATTTTAGTGAGATAAAGCCATATACGCAGTGCTTGATAGTGTGGGCTTCACAATTGACTGTATTAGGCTAAAAATATCAGCAAACATTTTGCATACAGACTGTTAAACCTAGATAACTTTGGGGTGGATGCTTTCTTTACCCAGTTATCATTCATCACCTGCATCGGAAACATACTGTGAACTGCTGTTCTGTTCACACACAGAGCAGCAAGGGGCAGCACGTCCCCTTTGCTCAACGCTGGTTAGCAATGAGACGGGGAACTTGCAACAGGGCTGCACTGCCTGAACGGAGGAGGGTTTTGTCAGCTCAGTGCTGTGTAATTCCTTATATTTGAGAGTTGATGTTTCCACAACCACAGTCAATATGACATTTTTAGAGAGCTTGTAGATAATTAGATTAATGAGTTGACTCTCCTCAAACACACTATTTGCAGTAAGCCTTTCTGCTCATTGCTTTATTGACTGGCACAGTAATGATATCTATTAATCTTCACTCAACCATCAAGTAATACAAGCATATTCTTGCAGTTGGATGCAGTCAGAAAGGCCAGGCACACTATCATTGCAGTACATATATTTTCTGAGACAATTAGCAACCTCAAGTTGGTATTAATCAGGAAGAAATAAGACTCTAACAAAGGACCATATTACCTCTTGCTGGAATAGAGTTCTCTGAGGTATGACGTCCACATTAAGATTGTTTTGTAGGGATTCATCTAACCCTTTATCCTTCTACTGGTAATGAGATAAGTCACTCAATCTTCAGGGTAAAAATCCTGGTTGCTCTGAAGAACCACCTTGACAAGCGAGAGAGAAACAGCAAGTACTTATGCAAAGCACCTTATTCACCTCATCCCAGCCCAGCAGCTGGGATTCAGGTTTTTAGCATGGAGACCTCTGTCAGTGTCCTTTGGTAAATCCCAGATAACAGCTAGCAGAAGCAAAGCAAATTAAGAAAAACACCTTGAGTAGAAGGTAGAAGTAGCAAGATGGTAGTTAAAGCCTCAGAAGAATGGAAGGAAAGAGGAGGTAAATAGCAGAAGATTAAGTACCCTGCACCTGTGAGCTACAGGTACTAACAAATGTAGTCAGAAGACAACTTGTTTCTGACAATAACTGGTTTTGAGGCACTTGCTGTTTTAATGGTATTCAGCTAACTCAGGAAGATGAGTTTAAATAATGCAATTCTGTTCCAGGAGTTTGAGGAGCCATGCACTCACATGAAGCGTATTAAATATGGTCTTTAAAGGGAGCTGAAAAAACACCGATATTTTCTTCAGTTTCACCAGTTAGACTGAATGGAAAAGTCTTCCAACTTTGGCTAAGCAAGTCGTTTCTGGGACCTTACCATGACTGGTATGAGAAATGAGAAAAGCCACACAGCAATACAATTGTCTAGTTCTGAGCCCCTGACAAGGCCATCAGCACCTGCAAGGCCAAGGGACCCAGTCAGTCTCAGCAGGCTGGGGACTATAAATGCAACAGAAAAATCAGCTTAGACCTCTTCACTGAGTAATTTTGAAGAGGCACACAGGGGAAAGAGCTCATTAATAACAGCAAAAGGAACAACAACAAAAAAATCAGCAATTGACAGCACTAGAAGTGTAGAAATCCAAGAACTTGACAAGAGGGTGAGACAAAGCACAAATCCCCAAAACACAAAAAATGCTGCACAGCTGGCTATCAAAAGGGTTAATGAAAATACTAATTTCTTCCACCAGCTTTTGTAAAGCTGCAAGGCAAAAAGCATCTGCTATAGTACGCAATAAAGCAGCGGATAGAGCAATACTTAGTTAAATTGCAGAAATGGAGATTGGGGGCACTTATTTCAGAGGAAATCAATAAAACAGAGATGCTGCTCTATAATGAATGTGATATTTTTGGTGAAAAAGCAGCAAACTGTTCATACAAGTGATTATCAATTAGAGATTAGAAGTGTCTTGTCTGTGATGGTGTTCGATGCTGGTGCACGAACCAGGATGGTGCCAGATGCCCCAGGCAATAGAAGGCAAACAGCTGGAGCATGGAAAGCAAGCTCTTCCTAAAACATGGGACCTAAATGCATATCGGGGGGATGTTTAGTGAAATATGTTGGCTGCTATGTGGATGAAAATGGTGAGTTCATTAGAAAAGCAGGGGAATAAAACATCCCATACAGAGAGTAAGGATGGTTTCCTAGAGCAGGCAGAGATCAGAGCTGAAAGCATCTGTGTGGTCCTCGAGCACCCAGCTCTCCTGCTGTGGCGTGTTATCTGGTCATAAGGAAAGAGGACCTAATCCTTTACTTATATGCCCAGCAGTTCCTGAAAAACAGGTACAGAAGAACCCATCCTGCTGCCTACAAAGTCAAAACTTCTGAGTGAGAATTAAAATATTTAAATGCTACACAGCACTGGGGTTATGGATGGTATCCCTAAAAATAATATCAAATTTAGAGCAGCTATTTCAGCTATGCTTGGCACCACAGACACACCAGAAAGAAGCATGCCAAGTAGGGTAACAGTAGGGAGGAGACAAATTTGCCAGTAACATAAGGTTGGGAACAGCAGCTTTGGAAAAGTCCTGAGCTGTTAAGCTAAAGCAGCAATGGAAAACTTTCTTGTCAGTTGTCAAAATGCTCTTAAAACAGCACTGCATCATCTTATTATAGCTGATACCAGCCCCAGTGCTTTGATGATAAGCTGGCAGTTTGTGCAAATAGCTCACTTTCACTGACCTACATACACAGAAACAGCAACAGTAGATGCAACTGTGACATACACCTAAATTCAGCCGGCTGTCTGGGAGGTCCCCAGGCAGCACAGCTCTCCCAGCAGATCTGGGGAGGGTGAGCCCTGCAGCAGACATGAGCTGAGCCAGCAGCACTGTCCTTCAGACACTGGCTGGGCTGGGAAAGATCCTGGGAGCTCTAAGGGCTGTTACAAAACTGATGCTGGGAGCATTGAGAGCTGGTGGAGAGACCATGCAAAGCACAGCTTCATTTGGGGGTCACAACTCCATCACTGAAACACAGGATACATCAAAAATAGGCAAATGTGCTCATAAATGGCAGTAGGATAGATTATCCAAAGTTGTCTGATGGCTACATGAAGTTGCTCCTCCAAACATATGTATAGCATAGTACGTGGAGGTCACCTGCAGTCCCTCCCCAAGGTGGGTGTAAAAGATGCTAAGCTGGGTTTTTCAACTAAGTCTGAGAAACACAAACTTCAAGAAGTGGGGACAGCTGCACTGCAGTCATCATAACCAAAACTAACGGAATTAATTTCCCAGCTACAGCATTGCTAACACAAAAACGACAGATCAGTACAAAACAAGGTGATGTTAGCAAGTAGTTATAGGCACCAACTTTCTATATTTCATGAGTGTTGGGTTTTATGAAGGTTACTGCTGTATTTCCTCTGAAAAGGAAGAAAAAAGTTGGTTCAATGGGCTGAGATCAACTGAATGGGGTTCAACAAGGCTCAGTGCTGGGTCCTGCACTTGGGTCACAACAACCCCATGCAACACTACAGGCTTGGGGAAGAGTGGCTGGAAAGCTGCCCAGCGGAGAAGGCCCTGGGGGTGTTGGTCAACAACTGGCTGAACATGAGCCAGCATGTGCCCAGGTGGGCAAGGAGGCCAACAGCATCCTGGCTTGTGTCAGCCATAGTGTGGGCAGCAGGAGCAGGGCAGGGATGGTGCCCCTGTGCTCGGCACTGGGGAGGCCGCACCTCGAATGCTGGGTTCAGTTTTGGGCCGGTCGGGACAAGAAGGACATTGAGGTGCTGGAGCATGTCCAGAGAAGGGCAACGGAGCTGGGGAAGGGTCTGGAGAACAAGTGTGATGGGGAGCGGCTGAGGGAGCTGGGGGGGTTTAGCCTGGAGAAGAGGAGGCTGAGGGGAGACCTTATCGCTCTCTGCAGCTGCCTGAAAGGAGGTTGTGGTGAGGTGGGGGTTGGTCTCTTCTCCCAAGTAAAGAGTGACAGGACAAGAGGAAATGGCCTCAAACTGCACCAGGGGATGTTTAGGTTGGATATTAGGAAAAATTTCTTTATTGAAAGAGTGGCCAGGCATTGGAACAGCCTGCCCAGGGAAGTGGTTGAGTCACCATCCCTGGAGGGGTTTAGAAGACATGTAGATGTGGTGCTTGGGGACATGGTTTAGTGGTGAACTTGGCAGTGTTAGGTTTACAGTTGGACTTGATGATCTTAAAGGTCTTTTCCAGCCTAAACAATTCTATGATTCTGTAAAGGGGAACTGCACCTTCTTAAAGGATTGTGCCTTAAGCCAGATGAAGGCTGACTGAAATCTAGAGGGATTCTTGCTGGGAAACTGATCAGTGACAACTTGCATGCTGCATTTAACAAGGGACCGCTAATCAGCTTGGGAGCTACCCAAAACTTTAGAAAGTGTTCAGTGCCAGAGAACTGACAGGATGAGGACACATCCCACATTGGAAATGTTTTTTCTTGCCCTAGAAAACATAGCTGAACTATACCTCTGTGAAACAAAGCTTCCTCCAGATTTCCCATGTATAGTTTAAACTGACATTTTAAATTCTTTTACCCAGAATATTAAGATTTGTTGTATTCCTAACAGTATACTCTCACAAAGAAAAGGCATGGAACAATGCTGTGTAGGGTATTTCCTATGTAACCAGGCTGAAGATCTAAGCCTAAATCTGTCCATGTACATCATTGCTAGCCATCATGTTCTCCTATTTATGTGGAAGATTTGCCTAATTCTTCACCCACCCGAGGCATAAATATGATTGAAAGTATAAATATATGGCAGAGTATGCAACTCTTCAGGTATTTGATATGCATTGCCTCCTGCAAAAGCATCCATATCAGCACAGGAATTGCCGGTAACGACTGTCCACTGTGGGAGATGTATCGTCCTTTCCAAGAACAAGTGAGCTACCGGGACAGTGCATGACAGAGTACCTTACCTAGCTGCAATCCAGCAGGAGCTTAGGATACACGTATATCCTAAATAAATACCAAAACAGACACATCAGTTCTGTAAATCCCTGCTTTTTGCGGGATTAAAAATTTACAGACTTTGTTTAATCAGAAAATTGTAATTAGAACCTTAGTGATGCCAGGTGGTGAGGTATTTTTGTTAGTATCAAGTCTAAATGAATATAAATCTAATAATTTGGTTCATTCTTGCTCCACAATTTGGAGATAGGCTCAGAGACAGTTTATGGAGAAAAGTTACGCTGAGGATGTTAAGTCTTCAGCACAGTGGGCAGATCTCCATCAGGAGCTCATGAATCCAGAGCCAAAACCCACTTAATTTCTTTTGCTGGGAAAAATGACTACATAAAATATATGGCTATTTTCTTGTGTGCATTACCATGTTAATACTGCTGAATTATACAGTGAAAAAAAGCAAAAAACATTATGTCGTAGTAGATAAAAATATGCAGGAAAAAATACAACAAAAATTCTTCCTGATAGCTTTGGCAATAGATGTTGGAAAATTATACGTGTATTTGTCAGTCAGAAAGACTCTGGGGTGAGGAGGAGAAAAGGGGTGAAAAAAGTTTAAAACCACTAAAATAAGTCTATGATATGTATTTAGCATCCTTGTTCTTCCAGTAAATCCTGAAGACCTAACCTAACTTCCCTTGAAGACTGATGAAAAGCAAATAAATCCAACCTAAGGAACTTCTCTGAAATTTTTCCTTTTTATCTGTCACAGCCAGAGTCCAAATTCTAAAGCCAGAGATGTTTCCTGGTTGCAAGTTTAATCATCCACTTATATAGATTAATGGATTTTAAATGAGAAAAAATGATGATTTTTTTTTTTAGCCTGACTTCCCATTAATGTGAGATTTAATTAGAGCATATCTTTCAGAAAGACACACAGACCTGATGTATGGCCTTCAAATAGTGATATTACTACTACTTATATTCCTAATCTTTTCTGATTGTTAATTATATCTCTTCATTTTGGAAAGTGGAATCTTATTTCCAGTTTGATTATTTCTGTCTCAGACATTCTACCACCAGGTCCCGTTCCAAGCTTTGATTTTTACTTTAGAGATCCTACCTTCAGCGTAATAACAGGTTGTAGGACTTTCAGCCAGGGGTTAAATATTGACCCTGACCTCATGGGGTTTTTTTAGACCTGTAGCCATGAAGTCTGTCCCTCACAACACAGAGGTAGGCATCAATGTGCAGTGTGCCAAATGCGTGCTATCCCTGGTAGGAAAGATTTTCCTGCTAGTTTTCTGCATAGGTACATAACTGCAGCCAAGCTGTTGCTTAACCTGCTCTGGAATGTAAGAGCTGCACTATTACAGTGATTGGTATGCCATCGGTCATTAAGATTCATTAGCAAAGATAAATGTAGGTTATTTAACCAACTTCCCATGTAATTGATCCATTTCTTGGGTATTTTCAAATTTATCCCTTGATGGATTTAAAGTTAAGTATATCTTTTATAATGGATAATTCATGACAAGTTAACTTAGAGGAAATAAAAGCCATTCATACATAAACTGTTGTTAAAACTCGAGAGGTATGGAAGTACCTTTCAGGAAGCCAAAATTTAGAGCTCCTGCCAAAACTCATCTGATGCTATTTGCTGATCAGGAGGCAGAATCCTTGCAAGCCAACAACATCTGCAGTCAGTCTGCACTGTGGAGTGCTGGGGTGCAGGCAATGCTCCTCTTCAGGGGTCCTCAGTTTTGCAAAACCTTCCTCCTCCAAAGATATAGGAATGATCTATTTTAATAGCGTCATTAAGGCTTTCACTGAATATTAGAACTTATGTAAGCTACAAAATTTGCTACCAGTTGAATGTCTGTCTTTGAACAATTAATTTTGTTCTTACAAAGCAACATTCTTGTTAAAATTTGCTGTTCAGATGGACATGTGTGAAGTTCTACTGATGTTAACTGGGAGGGTTAACTGGAGGAATGGAACATGCTATGTTCTATGAAATTTAATAAAGAAGCTAAAAATAAACTACAGATGCATCAGTTACAAAGAGTGGATCTTCATAAAAGTAGCTGTGCTAATAAAAAATAGAGAAGTTTCCCCAATAGAACGTCAAAGGCATAAAACTGGCTGAGTTGGGGAAGCAAATGCTTCTTTCCAGGAAATCCAGTCCCTATTTTGTGATTAATATTAGCTGATAAATGTTCTCACCTTTAGTGGTTATTTGCTTATGCAAATAGTCATGTGCTTATATATTTGCAATAGCTTCCCTCTGCTTAAACACAAGGTAAACAGTGGTTTAACTTGGAGAAATTATATAGTTTATGAGTCAATGCAGTGTTTTCTATCATGCAGAAATATGGATTAATGTAATTTTTAATAGGACATAATAGGATATAGATGTAGGATAATCATACATATGTAAGGTTATTATAGGTAGCCATCATAGAAAGGTCAGAGTGACAGACGAATTTCCAGAATAAATTAGTAGCAAATTGGATGGTCTCCTAAGGATGGCAAATTCACTGCTGAATTGCAGTGGGCTCTTTTTTGGCTTCAAGATGTGCAAGGGCATCTTCTGAATGCCCTGAACATTGTTTTGAACCTTTGGATAGAGGAATAAAAAGGATTTACTTGGCTGTAACAAGGCACAACAAATAAACTTGGCTCCTTGCAAAACTCCTGGTCCCTGGTTGTTTAAGAGCTTGTACTAACCTGAAGCAAAGCTCTGGATTTGAGGACTGTTGCTGCCTGAAACTCTAGCCTTAAACTGCTTCATATCTTCAGAATATGGATTATTTAAAAGCACTCACCTCTACCACCATAAGCACTGGGTTTCCTGAAGTCCTATTCCAAAACCCTTTCGGTAAACTGGAGCTGAGTTTTGATTTTGTAGTGCAAGGTTAAGCAGAACACCAAGAAATGCACTTCAAGAAAGAGCATTAGAAAAGGTGTGCAGTTTGTTGATGCTCAGGAATGGGACAGAGTCCCCGGAGAGAAAACCAAAGCAATACTATAGACAACTATTTGGGGGTAAGAAACCTGTATCCTTTAGGAATCAAAAGGTCATACAATAGTGATGAATTTGGCCTAATGTTTCAGAAATAAAATATTCTGCAATGATTCTTCATGATCTTTAAGATCTTAAAGTTCTGCTCAGAATAAATATAACTAATTCCACACATTCATCTTCACTCTGCTGAAAATTACAAACTCTATTTAGTGGAAATCCCCAAAATATTTGCTTTTGTGTCATGCATGATGGAAGTAATCCTCACTGGTTTTTTTTCCCCATATGTGTTTTTATTCTTACATGAGGAACATGTACATTTTAGGCTTTTTTTAGAAAAATTAGACAGGTGTTTCAAAGGAACCCACCACTTTCCTAGCACAGATGTACTCTGACAGGTAGTCCACAATACCCTGCCTGGTTTTGTGTCTTCTTTTCATTTCAGACTTTGCCAAATATTTTAAAGGGCCAGGGCCCAAATTCTTGCTGCAGTCACATTGTACACGGTGCTCTGATTTTAATGTTGGCCAACAGCTAGAGACGAAAAAAAAGAAGCCAGCTTAACCATATCCTAAGTGGCCTGCAGCTAGGTGGCAAAGAGTCATTACAGTGCATCTATCTAACAAAAGACAGACAGATCCATTTGCAAATGAGTGACCCAAAATCAGACTGCATGGTTTGAGGGTTTGAAAAAGTTTGTAGGATAATTTATTTTTATTATCATTGTCGGCAGCTTTCCAGATGTTCTTGTTCTGGAACACACACAACAGAGAAGATCCCAAATATATCAATAAAATGGTTTTGAGACATTTTTCTACTAGGAGCAACAAAGCTTGAAAAATTAAAGATGTTCTCCAAAAGTGACTTAAATTAATGAATGACTTTGGATCAAGGCCAGAGGCAGGAAAAAATATCACTGCAGTCCTTCCTACTTATATCAAGGTAGAGTGGGTCTCTAATCACTACTACACAAAGAAAAGTTATAGGAGTTTTCCCATAGGAAGACGGATACCTTCCTGAATGCCCAGACAGTATCCCAGGGAAGACACCTGTTGCCCAGTCTCACACACCGTATTGATAACACACCATCTCACAGGTTTCCATTCACAGCAGGACTTTGTTTAGTAATGCTGGTGGCTAATCACACTGTCACTGCTGTCCTTCACCCAGTTAATGAATGTGCACTCCCTGGATACCCAACCCAAGGGATGCCACCCCAGCTGAGACACTGGTAAGCTCTTATATGGGTTGCTAATGCTTGCAATATTTCATCTTTGTGCACAAACCCAGCCACATTTCTGTGGATTTCACAGGTAATTTGCAATGCTAGATGGAACAATTTAGATGTAAGACTAAATTAAAAACACAGCCTATGGAACTGGCAAATCCAAGCAAGTAGCCTCTGGATGTCATTGTAGTCTCATGGCAAGTCAATCTTCTTCATTCATAGGTAACAAATTTCCCAACCCGCTAAGTTGCAAAACAATTAGCTGACATTAATTTGGGGCATAGAGAAATGCAGTAGGTCATTGGTGATTGCTGCGGAGGAAATGGAAATGTTTGAAGTTATTTCTTGTGTAGCATGCTCAAGTGCAAGTAGCCTTTGTTCCTTTTTCTTCTGGAAAGGAACATCTGTTTTGTAGTCCCAGGCTCAAGGTTTATAGCACAGAGCATGTAGCTCTTCTCCATACTCTGTGCCTTCCCTTGTTAAAATAGAAATGAGGAACTGCATATAACCATAAAGTGCCTATGATAAATAACTACCTGACAAGCAGAGTATGGTCACTGAGCTTTAGAAGGAAAAACAGTCCTCCTTCCATATTACNCAAACTATTTCTACTACTTTCCTAGTTGTATCCAGAATAAATTGTCTATGCCCCATCAGGTGAATGTTAATAATCTCCATCTGCTTCAGGGAGAGGCTGTTGGAGTGTGCCCTTGCACAAGGGATAAAATAGCCCTTCATTGAGGAAGCCTCTGGGGCTCACCTCAGTCATTCCCCAGCTCAAACTTCCAAAAAGATAAAACCTTTGCCTTGAAAGATTGCCTGAATCTCCTTTTTCTGCTTAGCAATAAAGATAAGGCAGTCAAAATGAAAGCAGCCGCTGCTTTCTGCTTGCACAAAAGCCAAATGCTCAGCTCAAGGCATCTCAAGTCAGTTGCTGATTTTGTTCCTCTAGCTCAATCCTCTGTTGCAATCCCATTTCAATAAAAGAAGAAGTGACCCTGAAGCCAGGCACACTTGGGGAAAAGTAGGGTCACAGTACACAGTCATCTAACAATGAAAAGCCCTCAGTTGTCCAATTATACCATAAGAGGAGGGGAAAAAACCACAGCCCATGAATAAAACAACCCACCAAACAAAGCACTGGGTAACCCTATGTTTCATGCCCAAATTCTAATAGGGATTTTCACTTAGCACAAAATCTAAGGAAGAGAAAAGCATAATATGTGTGATCAATAATTAACCTACTTGATTTTAAGTACAGGAAATAAAGGTTTATTTAATACCTAGCACTTAATAAAAATATGGAGGATTCTAACTAGAACTAGGCATTAATTGTTAACAACTTAAAACATTCCAGACTTATAGCCTGTAAATACAGGGCTCATACAAGCTTCACAGCTTTTGAAGGCTGCAGTGTAGTTTTGGTTGTTGTGGTGGCATTAGAATGTCTTTACTCTTACTTTTCACTTTCATTTGCCCTGTTCAAGCAGTTACTAGCTTGGCTACCAAGAAAGACGCACCGAAACCCATCCTGGGGAAGTTCTGGAGGGGGCACTTCAACCACTTTCTGCCATACTAGAAGCAAGTTTGACCATGGACAGCAGCTACAGACATGAAATTTTTTTTTTTTTTTTTTTTTTATTTTGGAGTTAATAGGTGTCAGTACCAGCAGGATCAAATCCATGCTGAAGCTTCAGGAAAAGAATTCTTCAAAAATATTCTTTTGAACATATTCTTCAAAAAGATTATCATATAGCAAGTATTATATTCAACATGTGGGGTGGGATATGCATGACACAGTGAATGGGCCTTCAGCAAGAAACACCAGACAAAGTGGTACCTCTGGAAGGGAGGTGAGTCAGAGCAGTGCTCTTTCAGGCTTTTGCTGTAGAACAGGGTGCTATTATGCTTAGTGCCAATAAATTCAGTAGCTTTTCTTTAAGTTGATGGTATTGATGTAACTGTAAATATTGTCTGAAATATTGCAGTGCATCCAGTATGACATGCATATTTTCCTTAGGAACACACCATGTGAAGGAGGAAGGCATTTTCACTGCACTCATTTAACCATAAAGAAATAGGAAAAAAGTGTCATCTATTCACTTCCTTCTAGGACATCACTTCTGTGGGGATGAACAGCCCTAAACATGAGAAATTGTTTCTATCAGACAACGACTGTTTCTGTGAACAAACTTTGATGATGGTAAACATGGCCTCTAAAAAGAACTCTTGTCTAAAAAACACAAACCCTCTCATATCAAATTGGGTTTACATTTCATTCAACAAAACCTGCAAGTCAATAACTTGTGTTATTAAATTTCTAATGAGCATTCTGACATCTGGTTACAGCAGCCCTGGAAAGGTGAGATTCTTTTGCTTCAGCAGTTACACTGCTGCAGATGAAGAGTTGAGGCTCAGATATTAGAGCCATGGGGGACCTCAGAGTACCAAAGTGGCAACTTGCTTCTGTAGCATCAAAGACCTTTGTTGTAACAAGCACTGAAAAAAGAAGGGGAAAACAGCTCCTGCCTAGTGGAGTTTATAGGCAGAAAAGCAAAAGGAAAGATGAGAGCTACTTCTATCCCACAAGCCCTTTCACATCCTTATTAGATGTTGTCAGGAATAAAAAAACCCCCACCTTTATAGGCGATTAGAAGTGATTCAGCACAGGGGTACTCCAGACAACTATCCATCCCACTATCTGCATTCTCTGTGTAGCAGGAAAAAGTTAAAGATTATATCAGAGCTTCAGTATCAGTGTGAATAACTGATATTAAGATCTGTTAAAATGGAACAGTTTGGCTGACCCATTTTTAGATTTCAGGGAAGTTTATCTCACATAAAGACCTAATTTGGGTTTATGATGACTTGTTTAAGAGCATAAACATGCCTGCCAGCTCACCTTATCATGGACAAATCTGTAGAAAATAATGCATAGTATAATGTTACTATTCCCCAACCATATTTGGCTTCCATTGATTTCAGCAGTGATCAAAGGAACTACTATTTCTTAATGACCAGTAACAACATTAATTTTGGTATAAACTTTTCCTTATCAAGTGCATAGACAGGTGTCTGTATTTGTCCTAAATAGAGTTAGGGATTCACTTGCACTTGAAGGTTTAAAGCCTCCTCTAGAACAGTCTAAGTACCAAATAGTCTCTTGACTATAGAGAAAGCCCAGAGCCAGTAAGCCTCATTTAAGGACCCAATGCTAGGTGGAGCCTGGCTCAGAGCCCACTTATATGAGCCAGTTCCAGCTCCTCTGAATAAAATCTCAACTGCTCAGCTGTGTATCTGGCACTACTGAAAGCAAAAAAGAAATCATCATTTAACTAAAATACTAAGAACCACTGCTTTGCAGGAGAATCTCAGTTTCTTATATAATCACCTTTGGGAATCACTGTTTAATAATAGTGAGCAATCACCGCACACAAAAGATAAGCCTCACACCTAAAAACTCAGCTTCTAGATGCTTTTTCCTGTGTAGTAGCACTAACTTACAAGAGTTAGTGGGAGCACTAATGTAAGCATTTAGAAATGACCCAAAACACAAACACGCAATTTAGCCTGAAGGATACGGTGTGTTTTATGAAGGCACATCACTGGAGCATAAAATAGCAGTTGTGATGCTATGCAGAGGGCAGGGAGAGAAGAGCATTTGTGAATCTTTCTCTACTTACCTGAGCATTATATGATTAGCTTCCCCCTTTGAACCTAACCTTTACTCCTTTAACACACTGAGAAGAGCAAGTTACACCTCTTGCCCTCCTTTCAAACTAAGTGAAAATTCAGCATGATGAGGAAGTGACAGAAAAGCTTTTTAGTCGAGTTCAGCTGACAACAAGATGTATTTTTGTCCCGATCTCTCCTAGCAAAGCCATTGAAATTCAGGTCATAGGATCGTTTTAGATTGTATTCAGCCTGTTAGTTCTGGTGTTTAAACAAATTTTTCACAATCTTGATGCGGCTAGGTGAATGTCAACAATGCTACCAGCAAAGATTTATCAGAGGAAAAGTAAGCTTACAGTCCTTAAT
>WEKW01001926.1:0-28334 GCA_013389905.1 Sula dactylatra
AAACTAAAAAAACCTTACCATTCATTGTAGTGCTTGCTTTCTGGCTTATGCAGCTATGTCAAAGGACAAATCAGGAATACAATATTAGGCATCTTCCAAAACCAGTTAGTTCAGGGAGCTTTTATTCCCACTTTGGAAGTTGTTGTAGAACTCAGTTCCTCTAGTGGCTTTATGAATGCATTATGATAATGCAATTCTAAAATATTTATTTTAGCTAATAGCTATTTCCTTTAGGTGAACACAAACTGTGCTGAAGAGTGCTGTAAAAAAGAGACTAGGAATGGAATCAGAAAAAAGTATGTGAGTCATTTTGGATTTTGAAAGAAAGCAAAGTAAATTTCACTGCAGACGGATGTTTCTAAAATACATTGTCCTTAGCCAATGATGAAATGTGAGGGGAATGTTTAGATATGTTGCCAAGCATGAATACCTATCTCTGCTGCTAATACAGTAGCTTATTATTTTTCAACTTTTGATTAAATCATAGCATTGTAAGTTTTAAAATGTGATTGAGCAAATTTTTCTACTTTTCCCATTTTTCTCTTTGACTGCTCTTTTAAAATATGTATATGTTATGATGCATTTTTTTTCTGTTCTGGGCTGGATTTTTCCCTCCTTTCCCCTCTTCATTCCCTGATTTCCTGAAACTGTAGAACTGGACAACAGTTTTAGTTGGTGGAGCATGGCAACACCTGAATAAAATCCAGTGACAATACTGATACAGAACTAGAGGTATTTCTTGAATTAATGGATTGTTGTGAGCATTCTGTTTTTGAAAAATTATCATCTTCTGAGGTCAAAAATGCTTTACATTTCATTTTCCCTGTTATCAATGGAAGTGGTAAACAAAAAGCAGTGATTTTCCAGTTCATTGTTTTCCCTCAGCTCCACTGCTTTCCTTTCCTTTTTCACCTTGTAAATGCAGGGGGAAAAAAAAGGAAAAGGACAAAAATGGAAGTAACAAACTGGATAACGATTATTAAAAAGAAAATGTGCATACTTTGTAAATTAAAATATAAACAATATTTTCCATTTTTTGTATTCCCAGTTTTGCCTCAGATGCTTTTAGAAAGTACATCATTCAAGCAGTCTGCTTATCTACTACGTTAAAAAAAAAAAAAAAAAAAAAAAAACGNAGAACTGGGTCAAAGTATCACTAATGACAGAGATTTTTATTAATTTTCATTCAGTGTTCTGAATCCTTAACCACTTACTGAAAGTCTTTGCTACATTATGGTTACATAGTAACCTAAATAAATCAAATTATTTCTCTCTGCCTACTTGGTAGCAGACAAGACATACATCACATCAACCACCCTAATACATAGTACTCAACTGTTACAAGACGACTGCCAAAGTGCCAGCAAGGCCCATCCATACAGAGGGCTCTTGATGGTCAGGTTTACAAGCATTAATAGTTTTGCAGATTTGAATTATCATTGCTCATATATCACATGTGACTAAACAATAAACTTAATTCCTCCATTATACCTATATCTTTCTTATTGTCACCACTAATTTACAATGAAATTGTTAATGGAGGGAAGATTATCACCTCCATATTCTCCTGTTGGCTTGTTTCAAGAGAAAAGATCAGAGCCATGGAGACAGACAACCTTGACAAGTTTCATAGACTTCAAAATAGGAGTCTGCATGGATGAAGATTTCTGTGTGTATGTATAAAAATACAAACTGGAGCCTTCTGCTAAAATCTGAGCAGTCTGGTTTCTGACACTTTTAAAGAGAAGTTGGACAGAAGAGCTGACCACAATAAAACAGAATTTCAGTGCTTTACTGTCAATCTAAATGTATCATATGGAACCTATTGTTTAATGCATATCTAAGAGCAATTAAACCAGAGCACAGCCAATCCACATTTTCTAAAAAATAGAGTGTAATTCTGTATTTTAATTGTATTATATTTTTAAATTATTTTGCATGTGGCTTCTGCTAAAAAAGAAAGATCCTTATGAAAAATATTATAAAACAAAAAAAAAAATCAAGTTCGTATGTTCTAGCACCATACTTTGACCTGCAATAATCCTGGATAATCACAAAAAATATTGCCTTCTGAATGGAAGACATACTAGACAAGTATCCTCTGTGTTACAAAAATGAGTCACAGGCTACTCACAGCTGGGTAGCTTGACGCTGCCAAATTTTTTTAGGATAATTAGATTCTAGTTAGATACTGGAAACATCACAATTTTTTAACCCAGCTTTTGTGTATAAATTTTATCTTTTCTAAAATATCAGCATTTTCTATTTTGAGTTTGGATGAGTAACCTGTGTTTAGCACAGCAGGCAGTCCTTGTGCTGTCAAGAGCCAAAACATGCTTAGTTCACATTCTTCTTCTTAAGGAAGAAGCCTTCAACATAAGGGCCCTGAGGAGCACTAGCTTTTCTGAAGGGATCAGCACATCACAGCCCAACAATATAAGATTACTTCTTTTGTAATGCCTGAAAAGGGTTCTCTTTTTTTCAGAGTGATGCTTAAATCAGCTCAGTGAACTTTCTGAGTGGTCCCCAAGTTCCCCTAGGTTGGGGATCCATGAAACGGGGTCTTTATTTGGAATTGCCATTTTGCTCAACTGAAGATCACAGAAAAAGGAACTTCCTGTTAAGTGACAAAGGGACACCCAAAAAACCGAATTGTGATGCATTTGGTTGGTTCCCTTTTTAATACATCGTAGAGGAAAACAGTCAACTGTCCATGAAAAGTGGATGTCTTAGTATTCAGACTGTAGCCTGGGGAAATTTGCATCCTGCAAGGGCCATTTTTGCCATTTGTAGAACTTTGAAGTGGGAAATTAATTATTTGCTCCACCCATATTTATCTTTCATAAAGTTGTGCAGCCTCTGTTCCATTATTTTAGGCTTTCTAAGCTAAATCCTTGTCCACCCACTATAAGGAGGCTGAGGAAGTTGCCTGTCCCATGACAGCTCAGACAGCCCAACCCCAGCTACTCTCTGACGTGGATACAGAGCTCACACTTAGCCATGTGTGGTGCATGCTGCCATCAGGAATGACCCTGGCCTGGCAGAGGTGAACAAACCACAGAAAACAGTCCATGCCTCCCTCTACGCAACTTATGAAAACTCATCTTGAATTCTGAGATCTCACAGTCCTAAGATATATATATATATGCAGGGGCAGGGGAAGGGAGGAAAAGAAAAAATCCTATGCAAAGACAAGTAACAGGGCACTCCCAGCTTAAAATCAAACACTAAGACCCCATTTAAAGCATATTTTCCATTCTCTGACTTTCCAGGATGTAACTTATTAAATTCAAATGAAAAGGTCATATGCTGGATACTTGCTCTCTTTGTTTATTTTAAATATGCTAAAATCAGTCAAATTTGTTAGTGTAAACAAATGTGTTCTGCTTGCTAATTTGCCCTCTCAGGAACTGAGATGACAACAAGGGAGGCAATCCTGGAAATACTAGCATCCTTGGACACAGGTTTCTGCTTCCAAATTCCCAAGTGTTGCTTTCATGTGCCTTGAATCATTTACAGCTCCTGCCTACAGAAGTGTAGCTTGACTCAGAAATAGCCCTGTGAGTATGCAAAGAAATGTGTTTATCTTCACATCTTTTGCTTTAAGTTTTTTCTTGGGGCTCATAGCAGTTTCTCTTCTGTAGATTACATGGCTGGGTACCTCTGGGATCCCTTCCCAGTTTAAAAAGGCCAAGGGAGCAGCATGTAAAAAATGAAATCTTCCTGGCATCTGATTCAAGATATTGCTTAGTCACATGTTTTCCATCTTTCTCTCCAATACAGAATAAAAGAAATATACAGTTCAGTAGAGTCTGTGAGAATCACAGAATCACAGAATGGTAGGAAATGGAAGGGACCTCTGGAGATCATCTCGTCCAACCCCCCTGCTTGAGAAGGTACACCTACAGTGGGGGGCACAGGACTGTGTCCAGGCACGTTTTGAATATTTCCAGAGAAGGAGACTCCACAGCCTCTCTGGGCAGCCTGTTCCAGGGCTCTGTCACCCACAAAGTAAAGAAGTTTTTCCTCATATTCAGGTGGAACTTCCTGTGTTCCAACTTGTGCCCATTGCCCTTTGTCCTGTTCTTGGGCACCACTGAAAAGAGTCCGGCTCCATCCTCTTGATGCCCGCCCTTCAGATATTTATAAGCATTGTTGAGATCCCCCCTCAGTCTTTTCTTCCCCAGGCTAAACAAACTGTGGTGTCTCAGCCTTTCCTCATCAGATAGATGATCCAGTCCCCTGATCATCTTTTTAGCTCTCCGCTGGACTCTCTCCAGTAGTTCCCTGTCTTTCTTGAACTGGGGAGCCCAGAACTGGACACAGTACTCCAGTTATGGCAAACTTGCTGAGGGTACCCTCTGTCCCTTCATCCAGGTCATTGATGAATATTTTGAACAGGAGTGGACCCAGTACAGACCCCTGGGGAACACCACTAGTTACAGGCCTCCAACCAGACTCTGTCCCGTTGATCATGACCATCTGAGCTCTGCCATTCAGCCAGTTCTCTATCCACCTCACTGTCCTCTCATCTAACCCACACTTCCTAAGCTTACCTGTGAGGATGTTATGGGAGACAGTGTCAAAAGCCTTGCTGAAGTTGAGGTAAACAACATCCACTGCTCTCCCTTCATCTACCCAGCCAGTCATGTCATCACAGAAGGTTATCAGGTTGGTCAAGCATGGTCTCCCTTTGATGAGTCCATGTTGACTCTTTCTGATAACCTTCTTTTCCTTGACATGCCTGGAGATGACCTCCAAATGAACTGTTCCATCCCCTTTCCAGGGATGGGGGTGAGATTGACTGGCCTATAGTTTCCTGGGTCCTCCTTCTTGCCCTTTCTGAAGACTGGAGTGACATTGGCTACCCTCCAGTCCTTGGGCACTTCTCCTGTCCTCCATGACCTCTCAAAGATGATGGAGAGTGGCTTAGCAACAGCATCTGCCAACTCCCTCAGCACTCGTGGGTGCCTCCAATTGGGGCCCCTGGATTTGTGAGGATCCAGTTTGCCTTAATGATCTCTAACCCAATCCTCCTCAACCAAGGGGAAGTCTTCCTTTCTCCATATTTTCTCTCTCACCTCCGGGGGCTGGGATGCCTGAGGGCCAGCCTTAGCAGTAAAGACTGAAGCAAAGAAGGCATTCAGTAACTCTGCCTTCTCTGTGTCCTGCCTCACCAGGGCACCCACCTTGTTCAGCAGTGGGCCCACTGTATCCCCAGTTCTTCTTTTACTGCTGATGTATTTGAAGAAGCACTTCTTGTTTTCCTTGACATCCCTTGCCACATTAGTTCCAAGTGGGCCTTGGCCTTCCTCGTTGCATCTCTGCATACTTTGACAACGTTCCTGTATTCCTCCCAAGTGGCCAGTCCCTTTTTCCCTATACTGAAAACCTCCTTCTTCCATCTGAGTTTTTCTAGAAGCGCTTCGGTCATCCATGAGGGTATCCTGGCTCCTTTTCTTGACTTCTTCCTCATAGAGATGGACAGATCTTGAGCTTGGAGGAAGTAGTACTTGAATATTGACCAGCTCTCTTGGACCCCCTAGATTCTAGATCCCTAACCCATGAGATTCCTCCAAGCAGGTCTTTGAAGAGGCCAAAGTTAGCTGTCCTGAAGTCCAAGGTTGTAATCCTACTTGTCACCTTGCTTCTGCCATGCAGGATTCTGAAGTCCACCATCTCATGGTCACTGCAGCCGAGGCTACCTTCAACCCTCACATCCTCAACCAGACGTTCTTTGTTTGTTAGTACAAGGTCCAGCAGCACATCTCACTTCATATCTGTTAAAGCTTCATATCTGTTGTTGGTAGTGATGCTGGAGGGTGGAGACTGAAGTGGAGCCCTGCTTTTGTGGGTCACCAGGGTCCAAGGTGCCTCATTCTCAGTGGTGTCCGCTAGAGAAGCGTGGTTCTGAAACCACCTATCTATCTCCGCCTTGGCTCCACTGCGCAGCCTTTAAACTGTTTCCTGCAACTCAGCCACCTGATGTGACAGATCATCAACCTGTACACACCTTGTGCAGGTACTTCCCTTTACACCAGGAGAAGGGTCTGGGCACTCACTGCAACCTCCTGCCTGTACTGGAGCCTCCTTCCTTAACAGTTCCATCTGGGTGGATGCATCAGACATCTCTGGGCCTTTCTCCATAGGAACACTGGTTTTAGCTCTGAGGTGAGTGCCCATGATTTTGACAGAGACCTAGACCACTTCCCTGGACTGTGACTGATAAGCAGGGTGCAGCGCCCTTCATGCATGCCCTTCTGCGTGAACTGCCGTGCAAACTGCCGCACCATGCCCTGGCTGACGTGCCATGCCCTGTTTGCCCGCCCTGTTCATAGTGCTCCTTGCCACCAGCTGGATTTTTTTTTTATATCCTGCAGTGAAGAATTGATAGATGGTTTTGCCTGCCCACCAGCTCCATGAGAGAATGGCCTAGAAATACACCCACTTCTATAAATGTACTATGATTTTATTATAATTACTCTTCATTTGCTTTCTGATTTTCATGTATGATACATCAGCACTGCCTCTTGTCTCTACTGATCACAGAATTAATGCCCAGTAACTGATGTTTTCACAATCAAACACTTTGGTGAAAAGATATCCCTCGGCTGTGGAAGGTCTTGAGCTGCAGTTCATCACCAAGATGAGATGCCAGATGTGGGAAATTTCAAAGATGTTGCATACATACCTATATGTGTGTGTCTTTGTGCATGTAAATTATATCCTAAGATTATTTTCAGTATTCAGTTTTGGCTATTACTGGAGACAGGATACTAAACTATAAAGGCCTATATTGAACTGGTTTTAATCAGGAAAGCAGTTTTTTATGCATTTGTAGGCAAAAACATGTCAAAATATCAAATTACTGCTTTTCAGCTCTTGTTATTACTTATGTCCTGCCCATTTGTGCTGCTGGCCCTTGTGAAAAGGACAAAGTAGTGTCTTCTATGAGAAGCGCATCCTGGTAGAAAGGGCTTCAGCACTGAAAGCTTCTTCAAAGATGAGTCACAGTTGTGCAGGTTTCTATTGCCCTTCCAAAAAATGGAAGATGAAGAAAAGAAATGTCATTATACTCTACATCTCTTAGACAAAAGAAAAGCAGAGCTGGGTTTTTTTCCTGTTTCTCCAGCAGCTTCTGTGTATAAATTATACATTTTCTTAAATATCTGCATTTTCTGTTTCAGGTTTGAGCTGATAACCTGTGTTTTTGCACAGAAGGCAAACCTCATGCTGTCACAAAGAGCAGTGATACAGCCTCACATTTCACTTCCCTTCATCCCAAGAAGCCCTTTGCTATTATGCTATTAGAGATAATGCAAAGCTTTGAATTGAAACACCACAGACACCAGTGATGCATGACAACCTTTCCAGCCAATGAACTGCCACTGTACAATGGACCTGCTCAGCCACACCAGCCCTTGTTGAGAGGAGATAATAATTTCTGTAGAGAACAGTGTCAAACTGTAACACCTTCCCCTGCTTGGGAGCTGAAGGAGCCATGTGCTTCTCCTCTGAGAAGATGGAAATGCACATGTGTCAAGACTGCAAAAATTACGTATATACACTAAATATCCTTTAAAACAATTCTTGCTGCAGTGCAATCCCCAAAACACCTTGGATGGGGAGGGTGGGGGGTGGGATTGCATGTGTTCTGTGAATTGCTTTCATTTTGGATCATAGGGGCTCAGAGGCAAAGGTGCTGCCATGACTTTCCCATTGCAGAGCTCAGAATGGATGTATGCTCTATGGGACTGGGTGTGCAGATATGTGGCCAACTAAGTCTTACAGCAAATGATCACTATTAAAATCTTTTAAATCTTTTATGAAAGATACAGAAGACAAGCAAAGTGTTTGTTATGTAAAGTATTCAAGGAGACTTTCTTTTTAACAGCATCCATTATTCCCCTTTCTTTAAGCTGCAGAGCATTTTTATAAGAAAAATTCCCTGGTTGATAGTGTCTTTTTATACAGTATTAAGATGATATTAACTGCCCCTTTGGGAGAGATAGAGAAAATAAAAAGTAGCTGAGATGGGCTGGAGCTGTATTTGTTGTGTCTTATTGGAATCTGGGCCTCCTCCCTCGAAAATAAAACAGGACAAGCACACACACAAAGGGCGTGGGGAAAATCGCCAAGAGAGAAAAAAAAAAAGCTTCTGTTCATACTGTTGACTCTGATTTGTAACCTTGCTGCTGGAGAAAGACAAGCACAGCACACAGTCTTATCAGACACTCCAAGACCTGGCAAGTTTGAACTAGTGTCAAGCTGTTTAAGATATTACTCTTAGCTGCCTTTCTGTTCATAGGTTCAAGAAAATAAAAAAAAAGAAAACAAACAAAAAAACCAAGCTAAGCCAGATTCTATTTAGACAGAAAAAGGGTGAGGTGGTGAAGATGAGGAAGGACAAGGCTGAGAGTTACACCAAGGGTGCAAGTCCTATCTTATAACCACCTTTCAAGACTCAGCCACAGCTGGTGGCACAAATGCTGCTATTGCACTCTTCCTCTGTGTCTGTCATGTCCACTCAGTCCATCTCTGCTTCTTTGATTTCTCAGGATCAGAAACACAGAAATATAAAAGTATCATCACAGATTCTGATCTCCTAAAATATGGTAAACCTGGCAACCGAAATGAAAAATGTTATTCCTTTCAGATTTGTTGTCCTCCCAGCAGTACTGTGAAACTATCACTGCCAAGTATGGCGACTGGCATAATATACCATCTTCTCATCTTTTTTATTCATCTGTTAAAGTTAATTTTTGATGTGTTACTATTGCTCCATTGCTTTCTCATCTTTGTTCTTATTTACCAGAAAATCAGAATCATCTTCCAGGGTATCAGGAGGCTTCCTTGTTTGGACTGATTTCATTATTTACATTTAAATTTTATTTACTTTTGGAAACAGTGTTTTATAACAAGTTGCACTGGTCTTTTGCTGTCTCGAGTGATGGACACCATATACCTCTTTGCCGCAGTCTGAGTGAAATAGCTATTCCATTGTATTGTCCATGCAGTCCTATTACAGTGCACTTAAGAACAACTTCCCAGCTGAGGCAATCTGTGGAGTATTTTATGCATCCTCTGAAGCACCCTTGCAATGCTATGGGGAGAGAGAAACTTTCAGAGTACTTCACATTTATTTAATTTACAAGAAGCCTTCAGAAAAATAAGGTATCTGTACTTGATCCACATCTGTATGAATTGTGTAAGGCCTGCCAGCACTTCTCTATGAGCCATTTAGGTTCACCTCTGTGTTTGTTCTTGCACATCCTGAGCACAACAAGCATGTTGCTCCCAACAGGAATGGAGGGGGCAGCACATCCTTGGATGGCAACCATGCGTGGCCTGGAGGTCTTTGTGAATCTCAGTCCACTTCTGAGAGGCCAATGTCATGTGTTTACATTTGAGAACAGGAAGTTATTTTACACTCAACAGCAGCAAAGTATTTCTGTATGTTACAGCAAGTCTGTTTTCTTGACTTATTGCCCATATCTTTATTATTACCCCCTCCTATTCTTCCCCTGTTCCCACCACAATCCATTTGTGTCCAATCCCTAAGGGAGAAAGATCATTTTCTGCTAGTTCTGGGGCAGGGTGAGGGTCTTGCTGAGGAAGGCAGTCCCACACAACATGTCTAAAACATGGCAGTAAGATCTAGCTCCAGGTTCAGGTAAGCTAGAAAAAAGTAAAGAGATAAAGAAAAGCACTGGCAGCATGCTTTGCATTGGCTTGGAAAACAACCAAGTGAGTGGCGTAGCTATCTGCTTTCCCTTGTGCTGGGCACCTCTCTTTCCTTTGCCTATGGCAAGTGGCATGATTTAACATGGTGTTGGGGAGAACAAGAGGTGGGGAGAGTACAACAACGTCTACAACAGGAGTTGACAAGGTGGCTCTGTCTCTCCAGATTCATGTCATCCTTCAGCAAAATGAAGTTCAATTTTTATCCCTGGAGAATGTATTTCTGAGGAAAGGAATGCATGGAGGATGGCTACAAAACCCATGGGGCTCTAGACCTCATTCTGTACAGTGCTAACAAACTCTGCAATGTCAGATTAAGAATAAAAAATCTGCAAAACCCAACAAACTTCAAAGAACCAGTTTTGTACTACATCAGGCATGTAAACTGCAGAGAGGAGGTTAGACAGTCCTGCGTGTAGTATCACTTGACTAGTTCCAGATAAGTTAATATATAGGATTTAAGCACCATTCTTCTGAGGTGCCACTGTCTACTGACTTCAGAGATAGGCTTAGGCAGCTCAGATGCCTTGTTGGGAGCTACTTAGCTGATTTTTAGGGAAGTTGGTGTCTAATGGGTAAAGCAGATCTCATTCTTCTTCTAAGCAGATCTTCAAAGAGCTGTCAATTAGTCTCCACCGTTCTCAGGGACATTATGTCCTTCACATAGTAAATATATTTTCTGTGAAAATGCAATCCCACAATACTCAAAAACAAACTTGTCAGAAGATTCAGATGGTTGTGTATTTCTTCCTTACCTCTAATATGGAAAAAAGCAAATTCTGTTTCAGCCATTGTTTAAAAAAATACATCTCCACCTTTGTGCCAACCAGTGAATAATTGTTTAAATTTTCCAGTCAAGTGCTTCAGTACTAAATCTTTATCTTAGCTTTTAAAGATTTAGATTTAGAGCAATAGTCTTATATTTAATCACTTTGTAGCGTGCTATCTCATTTAGGTATTTCTGATAAGTAAGACTTTTAATATCTTTACCTTTCTTGCTGTTCTTTTTCAAAAGAGAGTAATCATTATTCAAAATGAGACTGTCATGACATAAAAACAGCCTGATTTTCTTAAGACATTTAGCAGTTGTTTTCTCTCTTTCATAGACCTGCTTCACAATAAAGCAAGAGAAATGAAGTGAAATCAGGAAAGCAGTTCCAGGAGTGGGTCTGGATCATGCAGTACATTTTGTGTTACTACAAATAACTGGTATAAAACTGGGCATTGCATGACTTTAGAAGACACAGAGCATCAGTAAAAGGGAATGGGTCAAACACATTTATATATATTATATATAAATATTATATGTAATATATATGTATTTCTAAGAGTAAAAAAGAAGCTAAACAGAAATGCTAATCATGTAGTAAATTCTTAATAATTTCTGCTTTACCTTGGTTGTCACACTGAAAAACAGTTATAGTTGGTAGTTGCAGAAAGAAAGGAGTCAAAATAAACATGGAGTCACATGAGAAAGGGACAGTCAGTGGAGAGAAGCAAGACCTATGTGAGACCCTCAGAACATATGAACTATGACTGTTCCTCTCTCATTTCTGCCTAAGGGCTGCATTTTTGGGTTGGCTCCCTCCTGTCATTCCTGTTTCTAAAACCATATAGTAAGGAGACTCATCCTTCAGTAGGTGCTTTCAGTTTCTACATTTTTTGACACAAATCTAGAAACACTGTGTTATGTAAAAAAGCAAAACAAAATAAAATGTAACATTACTTGTTCCATTGCACATTTCAATATTTACTTTTTTGTTCTTCTTTAGTTGTCATCCCTACTTGACTAAATTTGGGGGGTTTGTTGTTCAGGAACGGAGTGTACAGTCAGGTTCCTTACTTATTTAGAGTCATTCAGAAAGATTTCTTAACAAATCTTCAGCTGCTGGGACTTTAACATGCTTCAAGAACCTTTCTTCAATCTGTGCAGGTTTGCTGAAATTACTTGCTGAGGGCCGTGATCCAAATCCTGTTGAAGTCAATGGAAGTCACTCCAATTATTTCAATGGAGCTGGATCCTGTCCATAAAGCATTGACCGCTTGAAGTTGTTTTGCAAATGTTGAATCGCCCCTTATGTACAAAACAGTCAGTAATGAGGAACAGGCTGTAATGGGGCTGAGGGATTATATAGTATATGTATACAGCACTTAATTAAACACTTCATTCTATACTGTTGTAAAGCATTTCCCACACTAAGTGTTGTTCACATTACTCATAGAAGATTTAGGTTTTTGAAATCCCACACAAAAATGTCCCAGCTGTTCTATAGACTATATCTTATAGTACTTGTCACTGTGTGTAGGAAGGGTAATTAACCTAAAGAACATTGTATTTCACTGCCAAATGTTAAATGTCAGTATTATAAATTTCTTAATATAAACAACACATTTAGAAACAGTAGGAGAGATAGAGATGGAATATTCTTTGAAAAGGTATTTCACTAAGGGACTGGATGGCCCAGGCAATTGTTACAAGATACCTTAAACTCATCTTTTCAAACTCTATAGTGCCTAACAAATCAGAGGTATCCAGCTGTGATGGGAGGTACTCAAGGACTTAATGCGGTAGATATGACTGCACACAGAAGTAGTCCTGTCTTTTCTTAGTCACACACTATCATTCATAAAGAGCCTAATTCCTTTGTGAATTCTGTGTTCTTGAAATGGTTGAAATATGGAATTTCTGTCCAGTGAGACATTTCAATTTTTTAACAAATGTATCTCAAGTTATAATGAAAAGGGAATATTACATAATTTTCAGTAGTTTTGGGATTTTTTTGTGTGGTGTTTGTTTTGGGTCTTTTTTAAAAATTTATTTAAAAAGGAATCTGGCTTCATTGGTTTTGTTCTCTAAAATCAACCTTGAACTTATGCTTTTCAGGTATTCCCAGTCTCTCTCTTGTTCCAAAAGTGTTAACTGAACTTTCACAGATTGTGAGAGGTTTTAGCAAGTTAAATAGAGTTGAGTATTTCAGAGTCAGGGAACACTCTGGCTATAGGAAATCCACACCTCAGAGAGAGGTACTTCAGACTCCAGACATCAATACTGCAGAATCAGGAGAGCAACTCAGGAGCCTCTGCTCCAGCAAAGACATTTGGGACCTGAAGGTTCCTGACTGCAGAAGGCTGATAGGACGCTCTGCATTGTTTGAGTCCATTGTCATCAAGTTGGGTGAACTTTTTCCAGACCTGTGGATTCTGACGTCCAGTGTTCAACAGGAGATAAACTGGGTCTTTCAGACTTTGACAAATCAGTTCCCTGAAAATGAAATTAATTAGAAATGCTTTTCAATGAGAAAATGTCCAGCCAACTCTAATACATTTACCCTTCCCTATTATGTGGTCTTTGCTATTTTTATAGCATTAAGTGACATAAACTTGATTCTTGGTAGTACTATCAAAATTGAGTCTAAAGTAATTCTGTGGCCACCAAAAGCAGCCTTTGCACTTAGGCAGACCTTGCCTTATTTGCCAATAACAAACCTTATCAGAATTCAATGGTGAGAGTGTAAATGGCTTTTCTGAACAGATCATTCATTCTGATTGAGCAATTCTGACTGCTTGCCCAGAATCTCAGAGTGCTTTACCTAGAGGGCAAAGAACTCAGGGCAGAAAAAGAAGACCAAGAAGTGAAGGAAAGAATACAAGAAAGTAAGATGAGCACGGAAGAATAAGCAAGGTTCTGAAGTAATTGGGTCTGACCGTAACAGTAGGGGCATCTCTACAGAAGGCATTTCAAACTCATTCTGAAAATCTCTGATGGAAGGTTAGTCTTCTTTCCCAAGTCTGATACTTTAATTAAATCCTCTGCGTTCTGATTTTGAATGCTTCAAGCTGAAGAAGGACAACAAAAAAAAGGTCCACTATGATGAGGCTGACTATGCCCCACTCTACTCAATATACATTTTGTCAGTGGTTCTTACAGGAGTAGTTCTGGACTTATGACTGCTTGCTCTACAATCTCTATAGTTCTATGCAATTTTTGAGAAGCAGTCTTAAGCCGCAAGTCATCACAATTTCCCTTCAACAGCAACACAACACAAAAAGCAATAAACCTGACTTGGCAGTTGTCCCTTTAAAAGGAGGGGACAGTCAAAGGCTTGCACCTGTATTTTGCATTTCTTCTTTTATTTTACTTATTAAAATTCTCACAGCAGTCACGATTTTGAAAATGAGAATCCTGGCTACTGACAACACATGCAATTATTACTGTGACTTTTCCATGGAAAAAAATTCAGGTGCATTGTTTTGTACTTATTCATCTGGAGAAAAAGCTTTTCTCAGCATCATGACAATTATTTACAAGATGAAAATTACTAAGTAGTTCATCTCATTTTTCCAGCTGTCAGTTTTCTTCACTGTCTTTTTCTCCTTGCAGAAAGTGAAAGTGTCCAATATGGTTTCCAGTTCTGTCCTTAAGACCAAGTATGAAAGAAACCACTAAAAATCCTCTCTCCAAGTTTAAAAAATGTATGAAATTGTTGACACAAACTTAACACATGAGTTTCTTGCCACTGTTAGAGAATTTTCACATGAAAGGTGCCCTAATACACATTTCATGATAATACTACTGTAAGCAAATAACTTGCAGCATTATTAACTGATTTACAAAGGTTTTGAACAGATATTCCTGAAACTAGATGTTTTGATTACAGAGATAATAGAGCAGAGTACACCATAATGAAAAGAGAGAACTTTCCAGTTTTATTAGTTGCAAAATATTGACAGGTAAAACTGTACATTTAGAATGAATTTAAAATATAGTACAAAAAATTAGTAAGGACCTGGAACTCTTTCATTTAAATGTTAGTTGAATATCTATGAAAAGGATATTTAATTCTGAATAATGCATTCTGAGTAGATTTTGCCTGTTAAGAGCTATGAAATTTCTACAGAGCTATAAAACCTTCTGGTCCTAGCTACANNNNGTCCTAGCTACAGCGTTACATTGCAAAAGTTCCCATTGGCAAACCTTCTTGCCTAAGGTGTCATTATTTACTCACTGATAATATGGGACCAAACATTTACAGTAAAGCAAAACCTGATTTTTTGCATAAGCCATTCTTTATGAAAGACATCAGGATAAATGAGGAAAGACTTAACTTTGATTCAGGAAAGTGCTGTGTTCCTCTGAGAAATCTGAGGATGACAAATATGGATAAGTGCATAAATATCCANACATAAAAGCTTGTGTAGCCAAACAAAGTAATCTTCTCTATAATTAATTACTGTTATCTTCAAAATTCTCTTCTTGTTTAAGAAAATGATAACATTATATTTCAGGACAGAATCAGTTCCTTGTTGTTAATAACACATCATTTATCAACTGCATAAAAATGACTGACTGGATCACACATTTCTGATCCCATTAATGATCAGTGGTTATCTCTGGAAATCACTCAAGAATTTGCTCATAGACAATTTACGTTTCATTCTCGTGATTTTTGGGAAGACTTGGATGCCCACAGTATATACCACAGACATCACCAAAAAGCAGCATACAGCTACTGATATGGTATATTGTCGTCTAAGGAAGTAAACAAGTATGAGATTTTGAAAAGTATGCTGTGGAAATAAGTCTATTTTCCACAAACTTTTGATAAGACTTTGAGCCCATAATTGTAGTTCTGATATTTTTCTTAAATAATCCCTTATAAAATATGAACATGGGGGTTCTTTTTCTTCAAGTTAGAAAAGTTAGGTACTCCTAAGTACCTGTGTAACTTCACTCCTGTAAGTGAAACTTCAGGAATTTTTCATAGGCCTAAATTATCATAATAAGGAAGTAAAAGCAAAGAGAGTGGATATTAATACATTTCCATCCTGAAAGTGACCCATTTATCAAAGAGAGTTATCCCAGGTACATAGGTCACTGTGAAATCCCTTCCCATTTTATTTCCCCTACATATTAAAATTTCTTTTCATCATAAGTAGACTTAATAAGAACAAAGATATGCATCTACTTAAATGCTTTGCAAGGCTGAGGACCTCTTCACTCCCTATTTAACCCGAAAGTAATTCGGGCAAATCAGAAACACTTAAAAAAAGAAAAGCTGGAATCAACAGAGTTCTTTGCTTTCACGCTGTATAAATTTATGCTGGAACATGGGCACTGACATTTCATTCCTAGCTGTTGTCACACAATACTGCATAGCAGATCAAATGTAGCAATTAAAAATGTTTTGAAACTGCAACTCCTACTCCATAAATTACCGCAGTCTTTTGTTACAGAACAACCAAGTCAACTTCCTGTTTGTGCTTAAACTATTCACAGCTTCAGCCGATGTCCTGCAGTGTCTTTTCCAAAGGTCACTCCACAGTTTTCAATTCACACATTTGATTACAAATATAAGAATCACACTGTCCTGGGAAATGATCTGCAGTAAAAATAGACCAAACTACCTGCTGTTTCCTGAATAAACCAGGTTACTGCCTCTTTTCCCCATTCAGTTAGCATTGCAAAAAAAGGAGGTTATATGCATGTCTGCAGAAATCATACTGCTAAACTAGGGAATTATATGTGAGGTATTTGGTTTTTGATTTATTTTTTTTAGAGCACAGCTTCTGTAACTGATAAAAATACGCTCAGTTTAAAATATGTTTAAGGAAAACCAAGGGACAGAAAACTAAGAGTACTTAGATTTTACAAGGACTAAACTCTCCTCTTATTCTTCTCCAACTGCTGCAACACACTTTTGCACAATTGCCTTCAGACCATATTGTCATAACTTTCCTTACACTGATGAGCACCCTCCCTGAAGTCCTATTTGCATTTAATGAATTTAGTTGGGAAGAGACTATGCAGAGAGAATCTGTATGTCATCTTTTCTTTCTTTCAATATCACGTCCCTCAATATGTGTGGTAGGATAATTACATGTCTACTCCTATTATCAATAATTCTATTACTTTGGTGTCCAACAACCAGAAATTTTGAAAGAGCATTTGCAGCATATGGTGCAAAATCCTGGCCCAAAGTGAGTAGAGTACAGGAATAAATGCTGTGATGAAATATCTCTCTGTTAAATTACAAATTCCTTTGAGAATTCCCTTCTATTTTCAATTCAGGGACTTCATTTTATGTCATGAGCTCAATTAATCTAATCTCATCTAATCTAAAGCAAGATTATGATATTGTCCAGAAAAGATACTCACACCAAACCAAATGACTATAATTAAAAATTCACCCCTTTGCTGTGTTTTTGGCTTTCCTCCTGCATTGTCCAAGAAGAGATTAACGCAGAATCTCCTAAAGTGGGTTCCTCCAAATGGGACAGTGAGCATGTGGGGTGCGGGTGCATTTTCATGGCCCAAGGCTGATCTGGGGAAAGCTTCCTTGGAGCCTCTGCTTCCCAGAGAAAGATTTGGATAGACTGAGAACTGGAAAATCCTGACTAGACTTTATCCAGACCCTGCAGTTACATGAAGAAAAACAGGGAATGTGGTGTTCAGACAATTTATAACAGACTGGTGAGCATTTTGAGTGGGAATGGGCCAAGTTTTAAGAGCAGATCTAACACATGTTCTCTCAAATGTAAATTTGATTAAAAACTGTTCCATTTTACTTACTCTACTGTGAAATGACATTCTGGTTTATTAGCAATGCAGGTCCTGACTAAAATTTAGTATGATTTTTATCTTAAGAGTGACTCTGTGGGGAACTTTACATTTATTTGATGATTTTCATTATAGCTTTAGCTATATTTAAACTGAATTTTCATGTGCATAGAACATCGCATTCTTCTTTTAAGCACAAATTATAGATGTCAGAACAGATTGAAATAGCTCTTTGTGAGCCCTCACTGTGACTATATGCTTGGACCATTGGAAAATAAAATAGATTCATGTACAGGTAAACAAATAGTGGCTTTGATCTAGTCAACCCTGCTTTCAGAAACACACAATACTGGCCAACCTCTACTTCCAGTGATAATTCAGTCCTCTCACTTACACATACCAATCCTGCTATGGGATCTGTTGGCATAGAACTCTACAAAATCTCCTTCACCAGGCCTCCTTTTATCTGGGCTGGAGCTGAAACACGCAGTTTCATAATGAATATTGTTAAGCTGATGATAGACTAGACATTAACACAATCATTTACGTGAGTATTTGGTGAAACAAATATAGTGATTTACTCTAATGGCTCCATTACTGTGCTGAATATTGGCAAAGTATGCACTGTCCCTTCCAGGATCTTTGCTTCAGAAGAAAAATAACTCCAAGTATTGATATTCTAGTTTAAATAACCATTCCTATAAGTTATTCTCCTAAAAAAAAGTACTTTTTTCCATCCTCATTAAATATATTTTCCTTGGTCAACACAAAATCCCAAACTGCAATATTGGAAAAAGAAGCCTTGCAAGTCTTACTTTTATATTCTTACAACTTAAAAATAGCCACAGCAATCTTTTTTGCCACTATATTTTCTGAAACTATACTGTATAACAACACTACATCGTTTTGATAGCACACAATTGCAAGTCTGCTTTCCTGATCCAATTTCAGCTTGATATTTCTGCAATAGATCATATCACAAAAGCGTAGCAGTCAGAGCAAAGATTTAGCATAATTCCTATATTTAGAGTTCTGTCAACAGATGTTGAAAATTCAAAGAAACTATTTTGAAAATAGAAATCATGGTAAACGGACATTTGTCTATCAAACCTGAAAGTATGGCTGGGTACCTGGCTTGCTAGCAATTGCATACATTATTGTCCTTGAACTGTAGCTGTAAATACACTAGCACACAGTGATGCTGCCCAGAGAAATAAATCAGTTTGAAAGTAACCTACTTCTTTCTTTCAAATTACCATTAATAACATTTTGCTTTTGCAAGATTAATGCACCTTAGCAGACAAAGATACAGCGAAACCAATTGTCTTGTCTGTGCTCCAGCTTTCAGTCATGTTGCTGTCTTTTCAAGTGTTACTTATGTATGTATGTATTTCTAAGCAAATTTAGAGATAGGATGTACAGTACAGAAGACAGGGCAGATACAGATGAAGCACAAGTAGCAAAGTAACTTTCTTAATACTTTCCTTCTAAGACAAAGAGAAAGCTTTATGATTAAGAGAATGTTTGTCTACCCACTGAAAACTAAATCTAATAGGATTTTTTTTTCCTGAGAAAGAACAGAAAAATACCAAAACATTTGGAGACTGTCATCCCAAAACTTCATGGATTCAGCGGTTCTTTGCTCAATAGCAGGTGGCTTTTCTGACAGTTCTGTTTTTCGGGGTCCCAGTAATGCCACTGTGCAGTCCTAGGGCACACAGTCTTGTTACAGAACAGTCAGGGCTGTGCCACTGGGAAAGTCTTTTTGATCAAGTAAAGCTCCATATGAGCCAGCATTTTCACTCTTAAGAGGGGACAGAAGCAGATGTTTTCTCACCCAGTTTCCTGCCTCAGTGCCACTGTAACTTTTATGAGCATTTTCCCATCTCTTTCAACTCTGTCTGCTCACCTTTTTGAAGTGCAAAATCCTATTTAAATGAGCACAACTCTACCTGAGGTCTAGGTCTGCATGTCCAGCAAGGAGGGTTATCTGCACCTTCACAGAGCCCTGCCTGGCTCTGAAGCTCACCACCCTAAAGCTGGAATTCATGGAATCTTATGGGGTTTCAGCTCTACTGAAGCATTTCAAGACTTCCAGACTGCTTTTTGTGAAGCCAAGACTTTAGGGCAAAATTCTTGGGCTAAGTTCCCATGACGGGATTTAGCTGAGCAAGCGTAGTGCAGGGATTCAGTTCAAGGTTAAGGACATCTAAATGAAGGTGCCTAGAGGCACACTAGGGGCCTCACCTTCCCTTGTGGTTTATGGAGAACTACTCAATAGATTTCAGCCTGCCAGCCACTGGGGGTACAGCACAGTTGCATAAAATCAGACACCTAGTGCTATTTGAGATGACCTGTGGTGTCTGAGATATCCTTATGCAGTTGACAGATACAACAAAGGACCCACGTAAGATAAATCAGCTGCTGCAAGGTGGAACATACTAGTGAGACTACAACTGAATTCATATCTGCTTCAGGGTGAACTGAACTTGCCTCCAAGCTCCAGTGGCTGTATTGGTTAGACTTTTACTGACTATAATTGGATCTTTGGACCCTTGCATGTCTGTATTCACCTACTGATAGACAGCTGGTTTTCAGTGTTGACTTATGTGTCTGCACATAGATTCCTAAATTTACATGTCTAAATTTGTGAGCTGATCCCATTGTTATACCTAAACTAATCACCTGAAGCTCTCTTTAAGATAAGTCAGGAGAGAGATGCACTTCTAAAATGAAATTCTTCCTGTCTTAGTGTGATAATTCAGATCTTTCATTGGACTACTTATCTCCATTGAAATCTAGGGATCTTCGGTTAAATCCAGGTGTAGACGTTTACAGGGGGGACATATGAGGACAGGGATTCCATTCTCAAGACACAGACAAATCTGTCATTTTATGCCCTGTGGCTTTTCTCCCTTATCTCCATCTGTTGGCCCAGAAGAGCAACAGCCCTCTGTAGGCTCTGTGCCAAATCTGGAAGCCACATGTGAAAGACAAAAAGGTTTCACTTTTTTCCCCTCAAATGCCTGAATCTTTCTTTTCCTTCTGTTTTCTCCTGAATGGGAAACTGACTGGCCATTATCTTATTTAGGGAAAACGGTTTTTCCATATAGTAGGTGACTAAATGGCTTTTTGTTACACTAGGTGCCATCTCTTGCATTTGGTTGGTAAACAGCTCTTTTTTCATTCAGATGTAAAAGTCTCCACCCCACTCTTTGATGGCTATTCAGCATTTCCCAGTGAGGAATGTATCTTTCACTGAACCTTAAATTCAGTAAATTGGTCTTTACATTAAAAATGTATATGATATGCATATTTAAACAGTCTAGCTGTTCAGTGGAATTTATGCATGTTTCTGGTTCTTCACTGAGACCAGACACAACAAAACACTCTAGAACGACAATCCATTTGGAGTGATTTCTAACCTCTTCAGAAACCACAGCATACTATGGCAACAGAAGTAATTTTGACATACTTGACTTTCATACACTGGAGAAAGGGTCACCTTTTGGCTTACCCTGAAGGATAATGCAGGGCCAAGCTCTTTGTTGTCCCTTGCTGTAGAGTTTGCTCGTTGTCCAGTCATGATCACAGATTTATCTCCAGAAAGATTAAAAAACAAGTTTAGAATGTGGGCTTGCAAGATCTCTGTGCTTAAAGTACAGTATAGATCTAGACTTATTCTCTTATCTCAATATTTCATCAATAAAATGCAAATAAAAATGCTTCTTTGTCTGCCTGCCTTCATTTAGATTTATCACTAAGTCTCCTACTAATGCATTTCTGGAATCCTGATTTCATTCACCCCCTGAGGTCTGCAGTTACATTTGCAACCATATCACTGGTTATGAATTTGTTAACCTTAAGAAGTGTGGGGGAGATACTAGATAACAATGCAGACAGCTAGCACTCAGTGGGAATACTGTGCCTAAAGCACTCAGATGTGGAACAGCTGCATTGTTCAGCAAATCACCAGAACTCACCTGGGATGTTCAATGACTCATAAATTTCATTTCCTTCCGTGGGCTATTCATACTGTTGACACCACCACCAGCATATTCCCTGCACACATAGATTTTCCTCTCTTGAAACCCTTCAGTGAACCAGATTATTTCAAAGCTCTTGCTGCTGTCTGTTCAAACACTGATCTTCTGTTTGCCTTCAGAGCTTCATTGGCCTCCTTACCTATGTATCTTGTCACTTCTCCCTGTCAACATGAGCACCACTGCAGCTGTAGAAGGACAGCAGATAGTAAAAGCTCTAAGGCTAAGTGGGCAAGTGAGAATGAACACAAAGGGACATTTAACTCAGCTTGACATTGTAGGTGACATTTCTAATTTCCAAAAGGCTTTCAGCCCTTGCAAAATGCAGAATTACAAAGTTTGTATGGAAGACTGGCAGACCCATCTGCATTGACATAAATGCTAACAAATTACGTCTGTGATGAAGGTCAAAGAAAAGCTGAGTAATATTTGTCAGAGAGGAAAGAACTGAAATAAAATGGAAAGATTTTCTTCTGCTGGGAACAAATCTCTGGAGGTTCATCGTCTCACTGGATTACATAGTCAGGATTACAACCTCGCTTATGGTCTCCTCGATTCCAGAAATCTTGCATTTAATGAGGTGTGAGAGTCTTATCTGCTGAGGTTAGGACTGTCTTCTGGAAAATGTAAGCTGTGGGACTGTATCAACTCAGGCTGAGGTGAGCCTCAAATGTGTGTTCTCTTGTCTGAATAAAGTTACTCTGATCTGTGCAGAAAAGACAGGCTCTGTGCTGTTCAGGTTTGGTATGATCTTTCTTGGGAATTTCAGCGGAGCCTCCCTCTCCTCAACTCCTGACTACTGACGGCTTTTAAGTGTCAGCCAAATATCTAGCTGTTATTTGGTTTATTTCTGGTGACTGTGCTTAGGCTGCTGGGAGAAATTAATGTCCTAAAATGGAGGTGTTGCTAGGTTTTCAGCTTTTGAGGTTAGGCAGCCCTAGATTATAGCTTATCTGGACATCTAAATCCATTCTAGTTGCCACAATAGATAGTTTTCCCAGAAAGTAATGGAAGGATTTAGAGAATTTGTAATATGCTGCAGGAAGTTACATGGAGAATATATTACTTTCTAGAGTTGTAGGAAATCTAATTAAATATCAAAAGATATATTCTCCTATTTTTAAATTATACTTTTCCCCAATACCTTCTCTATCTTGCCCAAATTTGCATCTTTTTATTTTTAAGCATTTCAAAGAAAATACATCTCTCCAACCCAAATGTCTATATGAACATGAATTTTCACATCCTTTCAACATGAAAGACTTATCTCTAAAATGAGATCATTTTCACTCAGCAAGGCAGATAGACTCGATGTTTCTTCCACCTTCTTGGGATACAACATCTAATTTTACTTGAAAGTATGTGTACTTACTCCACTCAGATAAGCTTATATTGATGTCTGTAATAAAATACCCAAAAACTTGAATTGCTACGAGCTTTGCATTTCATTAGAAATGCTTTGTAAGCCTCTGATAAGTATTTGCCAGTTTGTATTTTACCCAGCCTGTGAGAGTCAATGCCTCTGATATCTCAAAAAAAATGACTGTTGGTCTTTATTAATAATGGGTCTCCAGGCACCAGCTTTACATTTTATGTAAGAGTTTCATACTTCCAACAGTATTGTGCACTACAGAGCAGTGCTGTTGTTGCTGATTTAATGACTGCTTCCCCCTAACCGCAGCACTGGTGAGTTGCTTTGCAGATCTGCTATCTTCAGGTGTGATTCAGAGCTCCTTGTAAATACAACAATTTTCATTGACTTCACCTTTTATAATAACATTTATAATTTTTATAACACATAAAGGCCCCAGCCAAGACTGTCACTAGTTATGCACCTCACCAGGAATTCTTTGTGCACTACTAGTAATTGTTCTCCATTGCTCTAGAGCCTGACAATACCCCTAGCAAGAGGCATCTTTTCTCTAAACAATTTATGATGCCAGTTGTATGAGAGAGACAATCAAAGGCCCAAATAGTTCCTAGGGTTACCAGACCCAGGTACAAAATTAAAATGGTCTGTATTTCAAGCCAGTTCCTCAGTGACTGTTTTACACACAACTCTCATGACTCTTTTACTCTCACTTTCACTTTGTTCTTCAAGGTAATGGCATTCTCTCCCACCCCTATGCTCACTGAGTCAAGTGCTGCACAAATATGTGCAGTACTGAAAAGTTTAGGACCTTATGGTGTTTTGGGGTCAAACTCTAAGTTGACAAAGGATGAATTCTGTTTGCCTTACTAAACATGACAAGACTGTAAAGGTATGTCTTTGCCGTGCCAGTAACATCAATTTTGTTAGTAACATGCTTTGGTAATACCAAGAAGGTAGATGCTCTTCTGAGTGAATGTAAAATAAAAAGCATCACAATAGTGATTCTGCTCATGAACTGATAGGCATGCCTAAGCACAGATGGATTCAGACCCTTGCAGATTTTTTCACACATCTCAGCTCTGGATATATACGGCAGTTACAGGTGGAGCAGCTTAATCTGAACTAACTCAGACTTGGTGTTTTGAAAAAAATGGGAAAAATAATGATTTAAAGTAATTTTCTAACTTAGCCAACTTCTAATATTTTTTGTAAAAAATATAACTTTTAAGTGAAGATGATGAAGTTCTTTTCCATAGTCTCATCACTTTTGGAAACGTTACTTTAACTTAGGCCTAGAATATTTTCAGAACCTGTTTAGAATGAGAATAAGAAAAAAAATATGAGATATACAACTTCTCATAATAATGACAGTGGTTTTTAACTAATGGTGTCTTACAATTTAACTGCTCTGTGTGAGAAACAAAGAATCTTTTACATCCATATCATTCAAATGAATGTTATTGCAGCCAGCAATAACAGAATTCATAACAACAGAATAACAATTGTTGAGTGCACGTAAAATTTCAGCTGATAGATACAGATTGAAAAACAGTAGAAGCTTCAGGCAAAACCCATCATTATTTATTTGAAAGTTGCGTAGTCAGATTTATTGAGCTGATTAGTGTGATAGATGATCTAAGATTTGGCAAGGCATCCCCAAATTTTCAAAGATTTACGTGTGGATTTAGCTTTTTGCAGCTGATAGGAGTCGCACAGACTAAATCACATGCATTGCTCTGAAACTGTAAGGAAACAGCCACTGAAGGGGAAATGGCTCAGAGAACGCTGTATAAGGTGACGTCTTGTTTGCATACTATTATATGGAACTGCAGGCTCTGCAATAACTCCTAATGGGGGAAATTTATCACTGCAGAGAGGATCTGTCAAAGCATAGATGGGGACTGACAGACTGTTTGACAGGGAGGAAAGAAGTGACCAACCAAAACCTGTTCCACAAATGGAGGAAAATACAGAAGAACAGCACAGGGGTATTTGTGGAGAAATATGGGCATCAAGAAAGATGTCACTGAACAGGAATGACAGTAAAGGTATGAGGAGAGTGGGAGCACTGCACCCAAAATACGCAGAAGGACTGAGCAGAATGAGAACATAAGGACTGCATTTTATGTAATCTAGCAAGAGGATGTGAGAGGTACAGGCCAGTCAGGTCTGAGGTAATGGAGATGAGATTTGCCCCTCTAAAAATAGATCAATACTTCAATCATTTGTGGTTATGTTCTCAGTTGCATGACAATGCCTTCTCCATGCCCCTCCAGGCCTGATCCCAGTGCTCATCACCTAGCTACATGTGTTGTATCAGTGCGGGGGGTGAACCCCAGCCAGCAGCTGAGCACCACATAGCCGCTCGCTCACTCCCCAACCCAGTGGGATTGGGCAGAGAATAGGAAGAATAAAAGCAATAGTGCTTATAGGATGAGATAAAAATAGTTTAATAAGTGAAGCAAAAAGGGAGAAAAAAAATGATACAAAGGCAATCACTCACCACCTCCCACAAGTAGACCGATGCCCAAGCAGTCTTTGAGCAATGGCTACTTCTCCCAAAACTCCTTTCCCTCCATTTTGTTTGCTGAGCATGACATTATATGGCAGAGAATACCCCTTTGGTCAGCTGGGATCAACTGTCCTGGCTGTGTCCCCTCCCAACTTCTTGTGCACCCCCAGCCTACTTGCTGGGGAGACAGAGAAGGAAAAAAAGAAAGCCTCAATGCTGAGCAAGCATTGCTCAGCAATAGCCAAAACAGTGGTGTGTTATCAACAATGTTTTATTCACAGATCCAAAGCGCAGCACTATATGGGCTGCTATGAAGAAAATTAACTCTGTCCCAGACAGACCGAGTACGGTCAGGTATATTGCTACAGACAGTACCTCTAGCCAGCTACTGCTAGACTTATTGCATCTGCTAAACGAGAAAGCGCAGTTCCAAGCTGTATCTTAGCACAGATCTGACATGACTGGACTTCTGCCATCGCCCCATCACACCACACTGCGCTGAGTTCTGCACTCAGTTCTGCTTTAGAGAAGTCAGAGGAGAGGTTATACTACCCAGAACTACTACTACTCAAAACCTGATGTGAGCTTTGGCCCAGTATTAGTCCAGAGAGGAATCAGGAACAACCAGGAATGAGGAGGGAAAGAAAGGAAAAACACCCAACATCCAAACCATATGAAACTTGAGACGAAGGAAGAATGATGGTGTTCTGAGCTAGAGGCAAAAAAGGGCGTAAAAAGAGCTTTCCATTTAATTTGGACAATGTTAAGTTTCAGGTAATGGGAAGAGAGTTAAGAGGAGATGTGAAAGTCATAGGCTTGGACAAATATGTAAAACACATACTGGATTTGAACAGAGAGCAGGACCAGGAGCTGGAAAATAAATTTGTGAGACAGTATCAAAAAGACGGCAACAGAATGGTGTGACCTGGTGAGATTACAAAAAGCAGAAGTGTAAAGAGAGTTATATATTCTTTTCCCTTTTTACAAATACGGTTTCTGACTTGATATACTGTCTGCGAGAGTGCCATCTGGTGATCCACAATTACATTACAAACATGACCTTCCCAGGCAAGCTACAGTTAGAGCTAGAATACAGATATTTCAGTAGCTCAACCCTCTGCTGATTTCATTAGACCAAGGCATTGTTATATGCATTGTACTGAGAAAATAAAAATCATTAGAACTCACAGGGGAAAAGGCTGAAACAAACATACTCAACATTTGAATAAAATCCAAGCAAATCTTTAGCAAACCTTGCATAGAAGGTATGCATGCAAAATCCAGTTTATGCTATAAGTATGGAAAGGTGCTTTATATAAAAAGGAGAGTTTCAGGGAGTATTTATATAGGTTCTTAACAGTCTAGTTAAATCTTCACTCTAGATTATATAAAATGGTAGGTAGTAAAAAGTAAAGGCAGATTCAGTAAGGCCAGCACTTTGTCTTTAGAGCTCTTTCTAAATTTACTTTATTGTTGTGCAGTTTGCCTTCTAACCTTTATAACTAAAATTTGCTGACACTTCCCCCTCTGACTGCATGAAAAAATTCTCACATCCAAAGTAATTAGCTTTGTTGTTTTCATCTTATACAAAGATTGAGAAGAAAATATGACTTTGAATTAGTGTCAATGATTTCTTCATTACATTATCACAAGGGAAGGTCCCTGTTTCAATCAATTTGGTGTTTATGTGACCTTGGAGGACTTACTTTGTGCAAAAAAAAAAGAAAATGTTTCATGCAGAAAACTGAAACAGAATTAATATATCAAGAGTCTCCAGAAATGGTGTTGAGAGGCAAATTCTCCTAAGAATTATATAAGTGAAAACCCTATTAATCTCCACTGTCTAGAAAGTATTGAGTCCATTTTTACACCAATGTGAAAGGCTAGGTTAGGGTTGAACCCAACTCATAAAATACCACCCTAAATAAGATGCACTGCAGTTTAAACTCGCCCATTCTGCAGGAACATCAGCTATCCAGAAGGGAGAAACAGAGGTCCCATGTTAACCCTTCTAACGAGAGGGTTTGACAGCTCATTGGTAAATAAGATGATGATGATGCTACTTGTAAGGGAAGGGAGACACAGTGAGATAAAGTGACTTGCCAAATATCATACACCTTACAAGAAGTAGTAATAGAGTCCATCTAAGCCTCCAGGTTTGAGCCTGGCCTTAGATGTCAGTCCAAACTGCCTTTCCACAGAGACCTTTGACATTCCAAAGCAGAACCTGAATCTGGGTTAGGAACAGCAAACACTTGAAAAATAATTTCCATAAACAACACTAATTATCAACTTAATCAATCACATTTATCTTCATTTAGAAGTAAGTGAAGATTAAGTCTCTGCAGGGGGGTAGGAAATAGCTGAAATAAACACAAAGCATTGTCTTTTGAGACACTAACCACAAGCAGTTGCTCATTAAAATCAACGATATTGCAGGAGACCGGGAAGTAGTAAATGATGTACCTAGATGGAAAAAGGAATAGATTCTAGCAATATCAGTCAGAATAGATTTTCCTCAGAAACTGGTAAAATAGCTGAAATACTAATTAAAGATAGAGTAACCAAATTGTACACATGAACAGCAGTTAGCAGGGATTTAGCAATAGAGTTTGGAGAAAAGCAAGTCTTTCCCTAATATATGCTAGAATTCTTTTATTGCATTAGCAAAAGAGTCAGTAAAGAAGAGCCAGTTAAAATAATTTATTGGAACTTCCTGGAAGCCTTTGATACAGTGTCTTACAATAAGCTGTTAAAAAGACAAAAATTGACTTCACTGGGACTGGGATTTCACTCCAAACAGCTGGACTGTGCAGTATTTTTAGAAAATGGCAAGGCCACAGAAAACCAACTCAATGGAGAAAGGATCAATTTGACATGTGGAAAAAAGTTATCAGTGAGATACTCTGAACTCCCAAGTTTGGCCCAATGCTGTTGAGTGATCTATGTGAAAGAACCACCGAAACTTCTATCAGTAACAGATATATTTAGGCATCCAGAGAAGACTTTGGGAAAAAATTGGAGATATCTAGTAATGATACAAAAATAGACATAAACATTAGGTAACTTAGCTTGTAAAATGGATTACTTAAACCTTCTACTAGGCTT
>WEKW01001927.1:8619-57573 GCA_013389905.1 Sula dactylatra
TGCCCTGAGCCGCTGCGGGCCGCCGTCGGGCGTGCAGCCGCGTGCCGCAGCCTGTTGGCACAGCGCAGGATCTGGGTGGCCCAAAAAGTGTTACCGGTGGACGTGGGGACACAAAAAGGGTGGCTGGAGGGATCTGCATGTACAAACAGGTAGACGTATTCTCTGTTCTCGGACTCCCTCGCCCCAGCTCCTGATCTCCAGCTAGCGGTGAGGTGTTAATGTGGTGTGGAGGAAGAACGTGGAGCAGAGCACCAGATACTGAGAGAAAACAGATCTAAGAGCCCTGAGCAAAACAGGAAAGGGAAGATGTTTGGTCCAAGCCTTTGCATTTGTATTTTTTTCTACTGCAAAGCAAGGCTGTTCTTCCCCCCCCGCCCCTCTTCTTCCTGACTGTTTGTCAACAGATGTACACTGGAGAGGAAGCTGGTCTGCAGGGGCTGTGTTTTCAACGGATATGACTGCAGCGAGAGGGCCCTGCTGAAGCACATTGGCAAGGCTTGCCTTGACTGTAAGATGGGTCACTTCCTGATGGACAGTTTCAAAGTTAGGTAAAGCAGGAAATGAGGGGGAGGGAAGCCCATGTCACATTGGGGTCTGTTTGCAACAGGTTCTGGACTAACCGAGAGGAACTGGGGGGTGGGTGGAGATGGACATGGCCAGGGTAAGGCAAGTGGCTGTACTGATGAAGTCATAACCATCCTCTTCAGTTAATAAACAGTGTAAGTGGAAAAACAGGAGAAATCAAACACATGCAAAAATTAGATCTGGTGAAATGTTTTTTCCTCAAGTATTTCAGGCTCTGGGAAGATCCTTAAATCGAAGTGCTACACTAACGTAGAAGGGAGAACAAGCTGAAGGATAGTCTGGGGACTCTCAGAGTGCCAGCTAACCTCACCTAGTGAGTTCTGGTTGGGAGCGTCCAGGACCTGTGGGGGATTTGAAGGGGAGCCAAGACATTTCTATTTACTCAGGAGAACCCATTGGTTGGATCATACTCTGGGTTGAGGTTTGCAACCACGCCTTATAGATTTAGCCACAGTGGGAAATCATCACCTTGAAGCCTACACTACCTGGAAACCAAACCCTCTAATTTCTTTGGTGTCAATGGAGAACAGACATTCTTTACCCCACTGAGGTCTTTCCCTTGCAGATCTGAGGGATGTGCAAGGAAAACTGCTTCCAAGGCTGATCTGAGCTCAAGACCGTAACTCAGAGGAGCTGAGCTATTACATGGTAGCTGCTGGTCTCAATCCACCATGGAAAGCTTTTCCTTCTCTAAGCCTCTCGGCAGGCAAATGTTGCTCTGCTTCTCCACACCTCAGACTAGGGTAAAAATGTGGTTGGGATTTTGTTGACATTTTGCAGGGCAGCTTACAGAGAGGGCATTCCAGCATTCCCCAGGAGTGGGATGCATTGGAGCAGGCTGTTGAATCTACTAACATACAGCCTTATTTGCTGTCTCTCATGGTTCAGGTGGCTACAAGGTGCTAGCAAGGCATGGCCAAGGCATGAGGTAACACATCCTAGAAGCATTGCTTTGAATATAGACAGGCTTTGTCTGTGAATGGTTATGCTTTCCAAGGTCTGTGCATTTGCTTGTACAGCTCTGGTCATCTTCAATACCCTGTATCCAAAGCATGCACACTGAAGGACAAGATCCTTACAGGAGATGAGAGCTCTTGCTTCAGCAGGCCAGCAGTGTGTATAACTGGTGTTTGGGTAGCTAGAACATTCCAACAGCTAAAACAGTCTAAATCTGAACCTAAATCACTGAGGGTCTTTCAGGAATCTCCCCTTTATTCTGTGGCTGAACCACAAAGGGGTGTGAGCTGAATTATCAAGACAAAACCAAGATAAAGCAGTACATTAAATGAAAGGACGGACTCAAGACAGTAAAGGTAAAACAAGTACCAGTAAGTGGAAGGCAGCATGATCCAATGACTAGTTCACCAGAGGGTGGCTAAATCTTACAAGGACAGCTGGAACTTTCTGGAATTGTTGGACTTCCCATGCTTGCCCTGTGCAGCAGACCTGAACACTCACAATAGAAAACATCTGCTTGCTCTGGACATGCAGAAGTTAGGCTGAATCTGTAATAGATTCCTGCACTTTGGAAAACCTTAGACAAAATAAAAGATAAAGAAATCCGTTCAAATTCACCCAAACAAAATCTCTGGAAAAGCAGCAGCTGCTAGGTGATAGGAGGATTTAAGGGAATCCTCCGTTTCCATACATGCTTTCCATCATGATAGCAAATGCAAACTCTGTGGTCCCTTGGAGAGCACTTAGGACACCTCAGGGGTTAATCAGGGCTGGTATCTAGGGATGATTTAGTAACAATAAAAAAACACCCAACCCTGCAGCACATATTCTCCTTCAGTGATGGCATGAGCATGCTGCATTTTTACAGGAACCTTGCTCTACTGGTGACTTAACAGTTACTCATTTTTCTGGTGTTCTCTGTGCTGATAATTCTCCGTGAGGTGGAAGTGCACGTCATTCAATGTTCACTCACACGATGGCATAAGAGCTACCTCCTTTTCTTTTGCACTCTAAGCTTGCTGCTTTTGGACCGGATGTGGAGACTTCCCTGTGTCCTGGAACCTGTGGCCTTGCACTGATTTGATAGTAAGGGAAGTTAAACTTTCACTGTGGAGCAAGTTGTTTGCCTGAAGGGGCACTTAGGTGTATGTAAAACTATGGTATTTGAAACTGCACCACTGGCAGGAGCTGCTTAAGAAATCACAGTGGCTGGCTCATACATGCACTTTTCTCCCAGTATCAGACATTTCCGTGTGCACAATGCTCTGGGCCAGATATTTTACTCATTCCTTACTTCAGGCAACCTTTGGTTTTGATTTCAGCAGATGTTTTCCTGAGGAGGGGCAGCAGAGATAAGGGGATGCTTTTTCTGGTAGATGAGTTACACCAGGATTGTTATACCATAGGATGTTTCTCACTTTCTTCCAAAGCAGTCGGTATTTGGAGACATTACAAAATAGATGGCCTAGGAAATTTGTCTAAATGTGCCAATTCTTGTATTTTGATGAATTTAACATTGGAGAATTTCCAGGATCTGTCTAGCCATACTGTCAAATCAAGAGTCTTTTTTTTAAGCTCCCGCAGAATAGACTTAAAAAATGTTCACATAGGATGGGTCAGTTTCCAAAAGTCTAACACTGGATTTGTGATACTATGGCTAGCTCTAAACAAAGCTTTTCTCACTAAGCAGTGACGGGCAAGGGGAGGCTCTGTGGTGAAAGAATTGGCCAGTTTGTTAAACAAACAAGGGGTGTGAGGGAGATGGGAACAGACTTGAATCCAGCTTGTGATGAAGATGTGATGAATCCAGGTTTTGTGATAGAGAAAGGTGAGAGATTGAAGATGTCATTTCAAGCTGTATCAAAATTGATACATTTTAGTTGTTGTTGGGGTGGACAAAGCAAAGATGGGTGACAAAGATCAGCCCCAAATGGATGAGATCAGAATCATTATAATAATAATGTTGTAAATAGGGAAAACTATCTTGGTATAAACAAGGCCAGAGCAGCACTCACTGTCTTCCCATCTGCCGGAGGCTAGTGTGGGATATTTCAGAAATACAAAATCCCAACCACATTGTCAGGAACAGGCAGTGAGTCAGAAATGTGAAAGCCCAGCAGACATTTTCTCTTCTGTTCCTGTCATTGTGAGCAGCATGGGGTGGCAGCCAGAGAGCTAGCAGATCGCTTGTCTAATAGGATGCATTTGACATAGAAAACAAATGATGAAAAGTTGAAAAGAAAAAAGAAAATTTCTGAAGTCCAAGGGACAGTGAGATAAAAGTCAGTACTAAGTTTCCAGGGAAGGTTGAATGTGGCCAAAAACTTTTGATGCATTAAATTACTTGTCCTACTTGTTCATATCAAATCTCTTCTCTCCCAGTGATCTGTAAGTTCAGTGTTCTTGCTGGGGGAAGTTTCAACATACAGCAGTATAGCATGTATGGATTTTTTTCTGAGAGCCTTAGGTTCAAGATGTATCCTAGTTCTGTATAAGCACTTGTGATCTCGTCTTTTGGTTTAACTCTACTAATGCTGCAATGGTATTTCTGCAATGAATGCATCACCACCCAAGAAACTAAGGAAAATGGCATTACCTTATGCGTCTCATGCAATGAACAACCTCCCTTTAGTTCCATTGGGACTAAGGAACTGGTTTATCCAGTTTATGTTTCAGGTAGTGATAGATTATGCATTGCACATTTATTTTAAGTCAAGTCACTGAGTTTCTGCTGGTCTGCATAATTGGCTGCAATAAATTACCAGAGTGCCAGGGGCCCCAGCCCTAAACCGCATTCATGCCTGTGCAGTCTGTCAATGTCTCTGTCCATTGCTGTGAATAATTGAGTGCAGTGACAGAGGCTGGAACTTTGCTAATAGTTAAAATGCTTTTGAATTAAAATAAGTAATGGAGGGGGGAGGAGCCTGTCTGTACAGATTACTTTGCTTTTCGAGGCAATCATCAGAGCAGTCATCCTCTTTACAGGGAAAATGAAGCATAAGAAGGTTATTAAATCGGACTGGTGGACATTTTTCTACTAAAGTAGATTTTGACAGAAAATGTGGTTCTTTATGGGAAATTTTTCATTAAAAGAAGATCTGGAAGACATTTGGCTGAAAAACAACATATCACAAAAATAGATGGTCCCCATCTCCTGTAGGCATCAGGCAGGGATTTCATCTTCCATGACCCCTCTGTGAAGCTCTGCCTCTTGTTACGTCAAGAGCAGATTGCAGTTTGATATGAGAACTGTACTGCAGCGTGAGCCTGCACGGTTGACAAGGTGACAAGGATGAGATCACAAATCACAACTCCCAGAAAGTGCAGCGACAACATTCCCAAACACACTGGTTCAGATTTGGCAGCAATATTTCAGTTTTGTATTTCCCTTTTTCTGGAGGTTATATTTTCCCACCCCATCAATTCTACTGATTTTCTCAAGGCCAGATGGCCAGGTTTTGGTAACACTGAAAATTAAGAACCCCTGTCTTTCTGTCCTTTCCAACCTCCAACATCTAAACAAGATGGCCATCACTTGAATAACAGAGAAGAATAAAGTGGGCAAAGACCATTCTTTGTTCCTGTGGAAAAAACTGTCTAAAATGCATTTTTCTGATCCTATTTGGTAGCTCCTGCCTTGTACTTAAAGAACAGTGATATAGCTAACTTTCTCATGTATATGCAAATGAACAGATAAATTGATTGCTTTTTGTTTTATCAGTACAATCCTTTTGAGTCACCCCAACTGAGAGTGCGATTGCTTACATTTTGCTATTAGCAAGAAACACCTACTCTTAGTGTCAATAAAACTTCTGTGACTAACGATAATACTACCACCAGTTGCTTATACTGCTTCTGGGAAATTAAAATTTTACCTTGTAATGGCAATATGGAATGTCCCCAATCTATACCCATCCTTTACAGGAAGACAGCAAAACCCCCACAGATCCTGAGAATGTAGCTTCGAAATTTCATTTCCAGCTTCTAACCTAAGGATAAGTTTAGTTGTGGTGACAAGAATTGCTATAGCTAAGCATCTCATTACATTACAGCCAAGATACGATCAGTATCCACAGGGACAGCTGGATTGCTGGAAATTGAAGCCATTAGCTCTCAAATGGAAAAAGCAGTACCTTCATTGCACAGCATCACTAGTTGGATGTCCAGATCTCCCCTGATAGCAGAAATCTCTGTTGCTAAAGCTACAATTCCCTTTCTGGCTCATTGCAAGAGAAATTTCATTTTGTTTTATCAGGACAATCATGAGTAAAACAAAGCAAGGAATGACAGATAAAACCTAATGCCTTTCTGCCTGTGAAATCAGATATCTTTCAGCAAGCCTGGAACTTCCACAAACTGTCCTACAAAACAATGTGATAAAAATACAAAGAAAAAGGTGTCATATCCACTAATGCCACAGGGCCCAGTTGATAATGTTCCACTTACTGGGTCAAGATGCAATACAGCCCAAAAGGCATCTAGCTTGCAGGGCTTCACTACACACTAGAAGCAAAGGCAGTTGTAACCAGCAAACACTTACAGAAATGAGGCCAGGCCCATAGTTGATCCTGGTGGCCCCTTTCAAGAATGTCTTAACATTAGGACAGTGGGTGTCTGCTGGAAATGTGAAAATAACAAGATTTTAGCAAGGAATGAAAGTTGAAAAAGGCTCAAGAGAAGAAGAAAAAAATCCGAATCCACTCCTAGGAGGTTTACAGCTATGTATTCCTTGTCTACCAGCAAAACAGTACCAGTAGCACCTCTGTAGTGGAGTCTGTTTATCACTTCATTACCCAAAGCTATCACCTTGCATTAGTCTTACGAAGTTTCACTCCTAACTTCGTCCTTTAGAAAACCTTTGGAAACTAGGCTGATTGTTTAAATGTGTCTTGAGGCAAGTAAGGGTGTAAAGAACTACTCAGGAAGAATACATCTGAAAAAGGAAATTACTATGCCCAGCAAACCCCAGTTTGTGTTGGTTCTCTCTCCCCTCCCATCCCCTGTATTGTTCTCATTAGTTCCCATGTGTTGTCCTCCACATCTTGTTTTCTTCTCCATAAGCATTGCTCAAACAGAGTCCTAAAACCATGCAGGACTACCAGTAGCCTGTCTCACTGAAGTCCTAGCCATTGTTTAGCTGTCCTACAATAATAAACTACAAGTTCCTTTTAATTCTCTATCAACGTAGATCTCACAGGGCATTACAGGAATAGGTAAACACCATTTTATCCATTTTAGAAGGAGAAGGGATCACTTAAGATACCGTGATGAGTCACTGGCATAGCTTGAATAGCATCCTTGTTGTGTTCTCATTACTGAACTCTGGCTCCATCATCACAGGCTCCTGAGAACTCCTGGCAGGATGTTGCCTCATCTGGGAAGAGCAACAGATTGCAATTCCTGCCTAGAAGATGAGGCAACAAAGGCCTGGCTTTGTTTTAAATTATGCAAGTGTCTTCAGAGAACATAGCTGTTGCTCAGAAACGTGACATAACTATAGACATGCAGAGCAAGTGCCATTCAATTTCAAAGCAAATATGGGTTTTCAGTGGGAACAAGATAACTCAAGACCTTCAAGAAAAGTTTGCTTTGTTTTGGGTTTGGGGGTTTTTTTGGCTTATGGTTTCTACTCAGCAAAAGTCTTTCTTTTTTTCTTTATAGTGAAACTTGGTCTCACCTCTTGGAGTGCAGAGATAGATGCTTGCTTGCTTGTTTATAGAAGCTGCATACAAAACTCAAACTGTTATAAAGAGTAGCTGCCCAGTGACATTGGCTCTGAATCATTCGTAACTGCAGTACAAGGTGACAGTAGCTCATGTGAGATCAGCACTACATTGTGGGGTCAAGTCATGCGTCCTGCCACATCTAAACAGACCAAGAAATAGTGATCAGATGCTTAAGGACTGATGGCAAAACTTAGAACAAGGACCTGGGGCCTTGCACATCAAACCAGTGAGCCTGTGCTCATGTGCTGTGCCTGGAGCTGACTTGCAGGCTTGATGTTTTAAGACAGGTAAGAAGGGCTGCCACTTTATGCTCCTCAGAGGCCAGAGAATATTGTCATGGTAAAAACTCTGGCTTTTTGCTTTCTGGAATTTCTTCTCATAAAGCATCAGTGAATGCTTTTCTCTCTGCTTCCTCAGTTCTGTCCCTGTTGAAGACACCCTTTCCAAGAAACACGGAATAAATCTAGGGAAGATCCTTTGACAAAGGAATAAAAAAAGACGCAGGTCTGAGCATTTACCATGGGAAGTCTGCCCCTTTTCTACTCCACAAAAAAAAATACATTATCTGCCATCTGTTAAAAAAGAAAAAAAAAAAGGCTCTCTCTCATACTAGATATTGGGGCTTTAGAAATGGACAGGTCTTAGGAGAATGTTATTTTGCACGTTTCTCTGAGAAATGGGATTTCTTTCAAATCTTTCTTATGCCAGATTATAACCTACTTCTTATCCAGTTTGTTTTAGAGAGAAACAACAGAACTCACTGGTGTCTCTTTGGATTAAAATGAAATTCTTCTCCTTCCAGTCCGTGGGTGAGTTAGGGGAAAATGTGATTCTGAGTAATCCTGTGTTCTGTAAGAAATGCTGACAGGATTGATGTGCACAGAAATCCCATCAAAAAGAAGCCAGCTGCTCTTGATTAACATGTTGCTAAATTAGTCAAACCATAATACTGTAACAACTGTAGGATGACCAAGTCACCGCTATGCTGAATCTGTCATAAAAGTGACTGAATTATTGGAACATAACAGGGGAGGTACTTCCAGCAGAGACAGAAAAGCAGCCACTGTACGTTGTGCTGGGGAAACCTGGTCTGCGGTAGTGTATATATAGTGGTCAGGAAGGAGGAACTAGAAGGAATGAAGAGAAGAGCTAGCCTAACCACTGTTAAACTGGAGCTAAATTAGTTTGAGGTCAGACACTGAAATCCATGGCTGCCTCTGCTAGCCAAGAACTGCTGCAAGTGACACAGGAGGCTCCTTTTGACCTAGCAAGAGAGGGAAGAGTCTGCTGTGGAAAGGATTATCCCCGGTAGTTTGGATAGGGGCAAAATCTATAGCATGCCTGAGAGAACTGCTCCTTCACTGGCTGTTACAACTAGATTTGAAATTGATGCAAGAGCTGAAGCTTTGGGATTTGGTTTATCTTTGGGGTTTTTTGATAAGTCTTGTCATCGTTTCCTCATGTGTCCATCCCTCGTCTGCTCCAGCACAAATAACATCCTCTCAGCAGGAAACTTAACAGGAGATGAGACAGGTCAGGAATATGAAGCATTTAGGGGACACTGGCTGGTAGTTCTACAGAGTGAGGAGAGGCAGCCTTTATCTTTGGTAGATCAGCTGGCAGGTGCATCAGTTCTGCAGAATCAGTGCCAACTGTATCTGTGATGGTGTGGCAGGCAGTTTTAAAATGCAGCTGCCAGTAAGCAGACCAGACACCTGTTCCCATGGGAATTTAGCTTCAGGGATTTCTAAAGGAAGAACAATGTCACTGTTGTTTGGAAAACCCTGGAGTGATACTTTTCATTTTGCTACTTTCTAATAAAGAACACCATCATTAGATAGTGTTTTTTTCGAAGTGTGGGTAATGAGGAAAGGAAACAGACCACTGATCAAAATTCTGACAGGAAAGTGCGTGCTGTGCAGGTAGACTTTCAGAACAGCTGAATCTTCTTGTTGGACATTGAGAGTGCAGAGGGACAGAGGTGTGGTCTGAAAAGCTGGAATCACTGTGTAGAACTCCATTCCATAGGCAAGAACTCTCTCTAAGATCTGAAGGTTGGGACAAGGCAACAAGAAAAACACAGTTTAAACTGACAATAGAAATATCCCAATGTTAAATTTCTGTGAGCCAAATTGCATCTTGGCTTGAACACATGAATCTCCCAGCTAGAACAAGTGTCAGAATGCCTGAGGGAAGAATTTGTCCCACAGACCTTACAGTGAGAGACTGCAGACCTTAAATTGGCATAAATTTGCAGAATATTTACTGACCTGACAAAAGTTAGCCTGCTATATCTAGATGTGCGTCCAGTGTAACTTCTTTGCTTTGCGGGAAAATTGCTTCATTCTTCCAAAGTTAAGGCAAACCAATCAAGACCCATTTTTGTCTTCAGATCAGCTCTCCACTAGAAAGATAAGTTTTAGAAAAAGGGTAATTAGCATACATGAGTATTGATATTTAAAGCGATGTGCTTCTCTCCCTCCAGGGCCTACTTTGGGTGTGTATCTCAGGTTGTGTTCCTGAACTTTCATTTTCCTACCACACCTGATTTTCATACAAGAAATATTTTGACTCTGATTAAGGCACATGTGCAACAATTTGTTCAGCCCACAAAACCAGTGACACAGCCACCTTTATTACGCGTGTTTTCCCTCTTAGACTGCAGAATCTGATGTCTGTAGAGAACCTGTTACTGATGTAAAAGCAGAAGAAAAGAAACTTAGTATCTCTCAGAGCACTGAAAAAGATGCCTGAAAAGTGACTTGGCTGAATGGCAAAGCATTTGGCATACATGCTTGCAAGGCAAGCATGTGCATCCCTCAATTCTGCCAGCATGTGCTTTTCAATTTTCAGTTTGATAAATTTTGGTGCATTGGCACTTTTCAAATCTGAACATAAGGTGGTTAACAAATATCAGTTACGTCATTTCATTGGTTTTGGTTTGGCTTTTTCTTTTGTTTTGTTTTGTTTTGGTTTTTTTTGGTTTTTTTTTTTACTGGGTGAAAAGTCCTAAAGAATACAAGCTGCAGAGAAGAATGAGAGAGAAAACAAACAAGCAAAGATTCCCCTGGAGTGTTTTGCCTTAGCCAGTGGGCAGTGCTGTTCTTGGGCATCCTTGAAGGAAAGCATACAGCTATGAAATGTGCAGGGTCTGAGTACAGCCTGGACCGTAGAACAGGCTTCCAAAAAAGGTGAAAGAAGCAAAAGAAAGTGAGGATAACAGCCTGTTTGGGTAATTCAGTACCAGAGAGTACAACAGCAGATTTAGTTCTGTATGAGTGATTGGTATCAGGACTGCCAAAAGAGGCAGAGGGAAGCTGTAGGAAGAGTGGATACAAATGAAAGGAAAGTTAAAAGGGATACAAGTGAAAACTCCTAAACAGAGCTTCATAGGAGCCCATATATACTTGGGGACAATGCTTATGAGGGTGTCAGCACAAGCTGATAGACTTTCCCCTTCCGAGCCCTCACTGCTGAATTGCTGCCACAAGGATCCCTGGGTAGAATTCAGGTACGTCCTTCAGAGATGTCCTTCGCCTGGGTGGCAGTCTCTGTGAACACCAGGATATGTGTCATCTCCCTGTCTCAAAATGAAAGGAAGGGTCATGGTCACTGTCTCTGCCAGACAAGACATTGTAGAAGCACTGTCAGGGGCAAAAAAGTGAAGCTTATTTCACTTGGATATAGAAAAAGGCCATACTTGCCTTTAGTTTCAAAAATTAGTTCCAAAAGTCACCAATGAATGGCTTTTGCCCCAAAGGAGATTGCAACCAGTATACTTTGCCAGAATCCACTTTCAGAGGATGCAGCAGCCTCCAAGAGTCAAATTCTGAGCCCTGCTAACTGAATTTCAGCTTTACACACTTGTTAGAAACATCTGTATATACTGCCACCAGTAGTAAAATGCTGAAGTTTCCATTAAACAACCCCTCCACACAGAATCTGTATCCTGAGACTTCAGCAGCTGGCTCGGTAACAGCCATGCCCTTTTCTAGTTAATGTGTATTCCTATGGGGCTTAAGCTCTCTCTTCCATCCACCAGACTCACCCTCATAATGGATCATCACCAGTTGTTGACAATAAGGTTTTACCTTTCCAGCTGAGTGCCGCTTGCAGGATCCCTTGCACTATCCATTTCTCTGGGAGGTGAAGAAGTGAGTGTTTCCTAGGGCAGCAAAAACATTTTGATGGAAGTTTCTTTCCCATGGCTGTCTGGGAGAGCTGAAATTCTCCATTTCTCTCCCAGCAAAATTCTCATTTTGCTTCCTTTTCATGGCATACTTTTGACCGCTACTTTTAAATGGACTCAGTCAAGAAGTGAAAGAGCACCATTTTTTCTAGTGAAGGCTGACTGAAGCCAGATGTCTTCATTTTTGAAATTTTTTTAATGTGGAAGGCTAGAAGTCAGCAATCACCAGCCCTGGAAAGGAAGTCTATGGTGGCTGTTTGAGAAAGGAGGAGCAGGGGAAATCCTCAGCCACCTTAGCTATTGGGTGATAAAACAATTTAAAAAAAACCCAAACCTCCAAGATCTGGGTTCAGGTGCAGGGACTGCCCAGGCTTATAGCAGCTGGCATTACAACAGAGCCAGTTAGCCTCCACAGGGAAACTGAGGCTAAAATATGACAAATGGCTGCACAAACACACCCCTGGTATCTGAACCACAGAAGTCTCTCAGATATTGATAGCAGCTGGTCAGTCAGATTTCTTTTGAGCCAGGTAGTGTTTTTTCACACAGTATATTTTTGGCTGATCTGGGCACTGATTCGGCTGAAACTAGGGAGATTTAACTGGGGGCAGGTTGCCAGTTAAATTGTGTACTCAGATGAATTCCTGCTCCATTTCACCGTACAGCTACACAAAGGGCAGCACAGACTTGAGGAATGGTGCAAGCACAGAATGAGTGAGGAAGTTTGCTGGTTTCAGCTGCAGCATCAGGCTGATGCTGGCATAAACCATATGTGGAACTAAGGCATTTTAATGTAACATTATCTTTGGATGGAGGAGGAGATGGTTAAGGCTCAAAATGTCATTTAAAGTGACACTTATTTTTGAAAACACGCACACACGCACATGCGAGATATATATATATAAACCAGCCTTGACTGCCACACTTCAAGACATCTTCAAAAAAACACTGTAAATATTAGACAATATGACCTAATTTAGTGCCAGTAACTCAGTCTGCTGAGGGAGAATATTCCTGTTTCATGTAATCATTCCCTAATAGTGCTGTGAGTCAAGGGAAAACAACGTTGTCTTAGGACATCTGGGATACAGGACAGTGAAACTAACTGTAAGTGGGAAATGAAACTGATCTCTTTTGTTTCTGTTTCCAAATTAAATGGAGTCTAAAAGGAAGGAAAAGGAAGGAAAACACCATCATTGGAGGAAAGGCACCGAGTTTGGGGGGGTTTTGTTTTGATTTGGTTTTGGTTTTGCTCTGTTTACGGGATTTGTTTTAAATGCTTCCCAGATTTTCAGTTCAATCTATAGGTTTAGAATTTGTCCCATATTACACCCCATCCTGTTGTTATTTCTGCACTGACAGTATCCTTTTAATTGGTGCATTTAAAGGTCACCAGAAAAGGTGAATGACTGGGCGTGGGTATAAGTGCATTTTTAAAGAGCAAATGTATGTTGTGCAGAGCGTGAAAGGCTAATGTGCACACCCTTGCAAAAGCCCCATCCTTGGGGATACCCAGCTCCTCCGTAAAGGTGGTGAACACCTGCAATAGCCCAAGGGATACTTTGAATGCTCAGCACTTCTTGGGAAATGCTCAGCATTTCTCAGCATGAGCCCTGTCCTGGTGTTTATAGGAAACAACTCTATGTTTTAGTAACTGAAGGAGGGCTCAGGGTTGACAAGAGGCTCCTGCTGGCAGCTACTGCTGATTTTATTCTCGGCTTCATATGATTATTTTCCCTGTCATGTTTTGTTAGTATCGGCAGGGAAGAAAATCAGTGCCATAAACTATCCATCAGATTATATGTTGCTTTCCAAGCCATAATTCTCAATTATTATCCAGCTGCTATATGTATCCTGTAGGGACTGACAATGCAGATGGTCAAGGGAGTGCAATGTAGTAAATGGTTGTCTAAAATAGGCTGTGACTTTTATCCCTTTATTGGCTTTTTCCCTACCTCTACCTTTTTTACTTCTATTTGGTCCTCAAGGAGTAAAACAGGAATCTTTAAATAGAATGAAGGACACACCAATAAATACCTGCCATAAGAATCATGTTCGTTGAAATGGCACAGTGCAGCACAAGCTGTAGTGCTAGAAACTGTGGATTTAAAGTTCTGACCTTTTAAATGATGATTTGCCATCATCACCCTGCGTGATGAGTAGCAGGGCTGTCAGGCCTGCCTGATTGCAAAAACTTATTTTTTAGTATAAGTTATTTTGCAGTACTGTAGTGCAGTTGAGAAAAATTACTAACCGCATTTCACAGCTGCAGGAAATGTATAAAACATTGGTTAAGGTATCATGAAGGTCAAAGTGCAGTCTCAAAAGCCTGACTCCTGCCTGCTCAGTGGTGATGCTTTCGGAAAGCACACTGACTTGGTGTGATGACTTCCTCTACCACTTTCTTCTCCTTCCTTTTCATGGTTGGGTTGTGATCTCAGGCTTGAGCGATAGCAACAGTGCAAGCAGCTGGTGTTTTTTTTCACAACTCCTCAGACAGACCCCTGGACACGCAAAAGAGAAATCTGCCACAGCAGTGTCACCTTTGCACTGCAAAGTCTCAGGAGCCAGGTGCAGAGGGTGACAGAGGAACTCGTAAAGAATTCGCTGGCCACAAGCAAAGGCAGTCACTCAGCGAGGCTCACAGTTTGTTGTAGGTCAGGATATGCTCTGGTCAATTTGTCTTACCTTTTCACGTCTCTGCATGTGACACTTGCCTGCTAAGATATCACTCCAGCTAAGACATATACAGGTTTCAGAGTCAGTTGTGACTAGTTAAGTGTGCTTTCTCCTTATCTGAGAATGCCTTACACTGCAGCGAGAACTGGAGAGCAGGCTCTGGGCATGTTGGTTCTGTCAGGGGACTGACAACTACATTGCTTGAGAAGAAGGAGGTTGTCCAGGGAAACACTGCATGTATTTGCACTGTAAGTGCCTATCTTAATGGACTTTAACTAGATCTTAAAAAATACACATTTTTTTGCCCAAAGGATTGTGCTTTAAATGCCTTTGGGCCAAAGTTATGCAGTTCATCACACTTAGAGCTTGTGGCCATTGGAAGGGAGACGAGCAGACTGAGGTGGGTAGCAGTGCCAGTCTTTCACTATATGGATGGTAAGGATACTGGCAAAGATCAGCTTCTGCACTGAGCCTCTTGCACCGTCATTACAGGGCTGTTATGCGCACAGGAAAATACTTAAGTGCTGTGGAGCTTCATCACTCTCATTTACACAAGGGTTTCATTACCATTTCTCTCAGTTTAGTGCAGGCGGGATCTTGGTTCCAACATGGACAGAGAAACACGCCATCAAGCTCCTGCAGCCACAGCAGGGGAGGTGGACATGGCAGGGACAGGAACAGGGACATGCTTTTGGGGAGGAGAATGATGTCAGTGAGGTCCAAGTTTGCAAATGGAGAGAATTACAGTGAGCAAAGTTCTGTTCTTCAACGTGCTTAGCTCTTGAGCCCTTCTGGGAAGTTAAAGGCCACAGAATAAATGATTTTGCAAGCCTTTTCTCATGGGCTAAATTAATCCTCTTGATGCTTCTAAGGGTGATCTTTAATTATTGTTCATATAGAGTATTTATTGTATTAAATACTGGAAGTTCTGGGGACACAGAGATTGTCAGAGAGAAACCACTATATAAAAAAAATATACAATGTATATATGCAATAAAGACAGCAAATCACACAGGATCTGAGAACAACTATAACTTTTTTTTTTTTTTTTTTCCAGATCTGGGAGCTTTTTTACTCTTTACCTTTCAATAAAGCTGGTAAAGCATTTGACAGGGTATCTTCATAACAAAGTGCTCTCTGGAGAGTGTAATAAATTAATATGGGCCAGAAAATTGCCATCATTAAAACAACATTTTATTGGTGTGGCTGTCTAGCTATTCCCCATGCAGACTCATTCTCATTATCTAAGAGATGCTACATGATTTTACTCAACTATATAAATCTGCAGGGCGGGGGAAGAGGAAGGGGAGAGATAAAGAAAACAGTGAGAGGTCCTCATGGACTTCTAAGATCAAGAGAGGACAATCCATTTTCATTTGCTAAGAACATCTCCCTCCCCGTGGGAGCCAGGCACTGCAATTGCGGTGGGCCATAGAAAGGTCTCTCCCTCTCTCCCCTCATTGCATGCAAAATGTTGGATTTCTGTTATACCACCCTAACATCTAACCTTGTTAAAGCACTGACTGTAAAGTTAATAGGCCTGAATCCAGACATCACCTGTGAGGGAGCAAATAGATATGACTCCTGTGAGGGAGTGCAGTTCTGCAACGGTGGAAGAAAAGGACTGTGCCCCAGATGTGAACACAGAAGTTTTGTGCCTCTCAGCTGCCCCAACAACCCACCACTGCTGGCCCAGTCACAGAGGGCAAGGTGTCCTCTGATGCGCTGAAGGGCAAGGGAACAGGCCTCTAAACAGTCCATTGTCACATAATCCACACTCTTTTGGCTTGCCTTCTTCATTCTCCTCTAGCTGGAGGACACTTCAGCAGGGACTGGACTTGCTTGCAAGCACAAAAACTAATCTAAAAGCAGTTTTTGCAACAGCAATGCTGTTCTGTAGAATCAGCTTTCCTGTCAAGAAAGGCCCCCTCTGCCTCCATAGAGGCTGCTAATGGTACACTGCATCATGTGGACCAAAACAAGGGATTTCTCAGACCTGTTAGGGGCTGCTGCCTTGAGGAAATGGACAGAGCAGCTGCAATGGAGATACCCTTCACTACCTCCCTCTAACAGAGATACTGACAATTTGGGAGTCAGGAACACATTTCCATAATCAGACCTAATTCCAGCTGCAATAATGTAATTTACAACCTCAGCAGCTCAAACCCATCTGGAGCACTTCAGGACCATATGTTCTGCAGGCAGCATGGATTATTTATCCTGAAAATCTTTGGTGTAAAACACATTTAAGCCTCCATTTAGTATCATGATGTGAAAGTCAATATCTTTTAAAGAGCTTACTCTGTGCTCTGTCAGTGTGGGAGAACTTTGGCCAGCAGGATCTACTGATTACATGGTGATCCATGAGAGCTAAGCCTGAGCTTTCACATCTGTGCTCAGTGCAAACCAACATGCTGTTATGACAGCTAATGATCAGCTTCAAAGCTGCAGGCATAAATAGTGCCCACACAGAGTTCTGAAGTACACAGGTATAGGATTAGATCCTCCACTAACATGACGCTGAGCCAGTCTTCCCAGTCTGCCTGGGCCTTCATTTTGTGATGAAACAAGGAATGAGAAATCCTTTCTTTCAAAAGAAGCAGGATGAGAGCAGCTGCCGACATGATCAACAACTTTTCTGAGCACTGAAGGCTGCTGATGAGAAGAGCCATGGGAATGAAAAGCACCTCTCTCCCTCCTCTGCAGAGGAAAGTACCTTCTGATCCAGCCTACCTGGTGACATGGTAGAGCAGGCTCTGCTCCAAGGGCCAGGCAAGGGGCAAAGCTCTGAACACCTCCAATTCTGAGCCCATGCTCTTTCTTCTTGCTTCCGTGATGCTCTTCTAGTCTACTCTAAAGGCCCCAGAGTTAGCTAGGGCTTATGCCCCTCTCAGCCCTCACACCTTTGGGATAGTGTCTATGTTATGATGCAGTACATATACTTGTGACCCACTGAAGAATGCCCTGGTGCACATTCATGTGCAGCCTTCCTTGTGCAGACCTCCTTAGCCCAAGCAAGGCACAGATTTTCCCAACCTCATTATGGCTCAAACCTCAGATCTGCCCTGCCACCACGATATGCTCACTCACAGCCCCAGGTGTGCCAACAAAATCTCATCAGCTACCGCAACATAACAGCTGCTCCAGGAAACCAACAATAACAGGTTTTAGGGCAGAACTGAGCAGGGACAGGGTAATGTTTAGGCCAAAATCCTGCACAGCTAGGAAAACTCTGTTAAGGGACTGCTGTATGCATTTGCTGTTAAGAGGCTTACACATGGACTTTAAGATCAAATTAGCATGTAGAACAAAGTAGTGTCTTAGAAAGGACTGACCAAAGCCATTCCTGTATAGTGTAGGGAGAAAGGAAGGACCGCAATAATTCAGGGACAATGATACCTAGTTATGTGATGATCCAAGACAGACCTGAGACTTGGATCCAGGATGAGGATGGTGATACCTAGGAAAATTTATCTTGATTTGAAGAATCAGAAAGCCAGTGAAAAAAGGAAAAATAGATGGAAAAAGGAAAAGCAGATTTACTTATACACCCTAAGATAGCACTGGCCAAAAAATGGGAAACTGGATAAAAAAATCCACCCAGATTTACTGGCTGTAATAGGGCTGGGAAGTGGGCAGTTAAAGAAGATTCATTAATCACAAAGACATGGTCCTCTCAGTGACCACATAGGACACTAGCTAGTAGAATTTATAGATCATAAAGTTACCCCAAAAGCCACTGTTGCAATTAGCAGCATGCACTTCAGCTACGATGCAAAAGACCAGCCAGTCCATGAAGGTGAAACTACCATTTCATCCTGAGAGGCAGATACCAAGGGGAAGAGTGGAGACCCTTACATGGGTAAGGGCAGAAGGCTAGAAGGGACAGCAAGTGCAATAGGACTGCAGTTATCGCCCTCAACTACTGTTCAGCTGCCTGTTAAACCGGAGCCAGCCAGACCTAAGTCCTGAACTGGCAGATTTAAAGGTTACATGTCAACTGCATACCATTGCCCTGCCGATGTCATCCCAAGCCCCAGTGTGACAATACAGTAATGCAATTTTAGACCCCTTTCTACTCCAAAGAACTGGATCAAAACCACTACAGCCACCTAGCCAGTGTGCTGCACCAGCCTGAAATGACATATTTTGAACAGCTTTAATGCTGGTTCTGGTATTGCCTACCTACTCTGTCACAGCTGGAATAAAATTGTCGAAACTCTGTGTTGTGTACAAATCTTTCAATGAATCAGCACCTAAAAGAATTTCTAAAGTATGCTATTAAAAAGAAATCAACTATAAGCCAAGACTGGTGAAAACACGGTATTCATTCCAGGGAAGGTAATTTAGGAATTCTCTACACACGTGGAATTTTCTAATACTCAATAAGTGAGTGTATAAATGTAATGCAGTGGAACCATTCAGCAACATTTTTTTTTTCTTTTCATTTAAACCAAAACAGTTGCTTTTAAGAAGGTTTTTAACATCCTCCCACTCTGCTTACTCCACATTTTTCACCATCATGAACCTGAAAGTGAAAATGGCTATAAAGCAAAATGAAGCTGACTGACTTGCTTTCCCTTTGCAGAGGCAGGCAAAGAAAACAGCAGATGCTGATTGTGCACATGAAATTAGATTTCAAAAATTGTGCAGTTGGCTATATAAAGACATTTGTTATGCAGCTTTTAAATTGACAGTGTTGCTTTAAAAAAAAAAAAAAAGGGAGGCCAAAACTGAAAAAACAGAGTGTAAATCTGACACCCCATTTCTATAAACACTTTAAAGTAATGATGCTGCTAATGAATCCTGAATTACAGTGTAAATCTAATAGATCAACTCCTGGCACCTAGATTATGATGACAGGACTTCATCAGGTGTAATGAATATACCAGTGGAGTAAACAATGATTATCTCATTATGTTAAAAATGTTACCTATTTTTCTTTATTAAAGAAACATTCATTTCATTTTTCCTTCCAATAAAGCAAACACTTGAGGAGCTCCTGTTCGCTTCATACAGCAGGGTCTGGGATTTCAGCAGGCATCTCCTCTGGATTATTGCGAGGTATCTGAGGAGGTGCAAGAGGTCTGACTGCTTGTTGCTGTTAGAATGAAAGTAGTGTTTTCAAATGATGAAATATCTAATTAAGGAGGCTTTCTTGGTTGTATTGAATAAGTTTCACTTCCCTGTTATGCTTTCCACATCAAATTTATGGCTTTTTCTTATTGATTTAGCATTGGTGTTTTCCAGGAATAGTGGAAAAATGCGGTTTTGTCATTGTTCACAGAACGAGGACAGCAAAAGTGAGTCAGCAAGAGGTGGCTCTAGCACAGGCAAGAGGCATTTTGTCCACAAAAGGATAAGGACCAGGATTGCCAGGGCTGACTGCTCTGCCCTGGGAATGGTGATAGGTCTGGGGGCTACTGGGCAGCCAGAGGAGCCAGGCCTGTCACTGCAGGGACAGAGGGGGTAGAGAAGGTGGCTGCTTCTTTGTGAAAAAATGGGAGATATGGGAAAATCAATGAAGCCATGGTTGGCCTGCTTGGGCTAGGAGAACTGGGAGATGTATGCAGCTTTAGAAACTAGCCGTTGCACTGGCTGTGCCTTCACCATTGTAGAGATATGACCCTGAGTGACAAGCCTTGACTCAGATTTGGAGCAACAGAGTCATCTCCCCTCATCTATAGAGGTACCTGTACATCAACTAATAATGTAGTTCATAGACCCCAAAATAGTTTTCCGTGGAGAGGTATTAGCAACTACATGCTGAAAAAGGAAAAGAAAGAGTGATTCTCCCTGTGTTACATAGAAAGGCTTTAAATATAGCCACAAAAAAACTAGAATATGCTAAAATAGGAGGTGTCTCTGGAAGCCTTTTCCATACTCGGTGGTTCAGGCTGCACCCTTCATCTGAAATGCTTGGAGCAGGGAATAGCTGCAGGGAAGAAGCCAGGAAGTAATCTCAAGGTTCAGCAATGGCACCATATGTCATGGTCCCTCTTAAATACTTTCTCTGGTCCACTTTAAAATGGTGTGGTGCAAGAAGGTGGGAAAAACACAGTGGAGGAAGAGCAGGAGTCCCAAGGCCGTGGATGAGGCAGAACATCCCCAAGACAGAAGGAAGAGAGCAAATGAGGCTGCTGGATGGATGCTGGTGTTGGTCAATGCTAGAGCAGCCATACTTTTTTCAGCTCTTGCTTTAGTAACTGAGTGATGAGTGAGACGTGCAGTTCCTGACTTAGAAAGGATGCACCCAGCAGGAATGTCAACTCCACCCCCACCAACCTCACCAATACAACTATATACAAATTTGCTGCACTGTCCCCAGAGTCTTCAGTTTCATTAATGACAACCACGTGGGATGTATCTGTACCTGCCATCCTGCAGTGACATGGGGCATTACAAAAAAATATCTGTGTCCTGTACTGCACTGTAAGCAACATCCTGAAACTTCAGGGAAGTGAAGAATACTGTGGGTGTTCCAGAATACAGTTCTGCTGTATTCTAGCAAGGGACAATTTTACCCTGGAAACGGTCCCCCAGTAGCATTACATGTATGATTGCATTACACATTACAAAGTGTCTGTGAATACAGGTGTATAGTCATACATCTGCATAAACACATCAGTTTACAGAGGTAATGGTACAGCAACATGCTTGTAAGAGATGGTTGGATTTAGAAGAAAGAGTTCTAGCCTTTCCTGACTGAGTTTCAAACTAAGTGGTATTCCAGTTGCTGTATGGTGTTCTTATACTGTAAAGCATAATGACAAAATCTATTGAACTGGTTAGTTAAGCTGAGTTTATGGCTGCATCGTATCTCTGGAGAAGCACAGAAAGCAGGCAGAGCATTCTGCTATATCTTTGCTACGATGTTTTAAAATATCAGAAGTTATCTACATTTGCCTGGTCTTATATGTCCCTGCCACCAGTTTGCCTGGCCCAAAACATCCACAGTTGCCAAGTCCTCATGCAAAGGATTTTTTCTACCAGTGCAGATATTACTGTCCAGTAGCTCTGAGTTCACTGAGACACTTTGCACCAAAATCAAAAGCCTTTGTTCTCTATTCTCTGAAGTCTAAAAGTTCTTATGGCTGCTGTTAGGTAAAGCTAACAAACACCCTTCAGCAAAGCATGCATTGCAGGAATTTCCTTTTTGGACCATGTGTGGTGTGACTCCCACTTGAAGCTGTTTTAAATCCAGTTATGGCTCAGCTTGCTAACTGTTTCTCCACTCCTTCTCAATGGTGTTTGAAAGGTTAGCATAAGTGCAATCCTGTGCAGACACCCAAGGAAATGGTAGTGCTGAGCGCTAGGTCTTATTGTCTGATTAAATGCTGAGAAGTGGAAAGCAGCTGCAGATCCACCCAGGTGGAAGGAAGTGGTGCTTGCTTACAGTACTTTGATTTTGGTCCAATATAGATTAATTTACAGATGGGTAAGACGTAAGGATCATACTCACATCACACACATCTGTCATAACTTCTGCCTTGAGTTCCGCAGCTAGAAAAAAACTCTTAAAGAACTTCTCCATGTATCTGTTGTGCGAGAGAGTCCTCTTTCCTCCAGCACCAGCTAAAAGCAGCCAGCACAGCTGGGGCCCTGCCCTACAGCCCTGCTCTGCAGCCCCTTTGCGGAACCTCCACAGGCCCAGGCTAAGCACTCATCACGTTCAGTGTTTTGCTACACGACAAGCTCTGTCATCAATATTTCTTCTTTTTTCTTTTTCTTTTTTTTTTTTTCTGGTATTCACTTGAATTCTATATTTGTACCTCACACACTTGGAATCAAAACACTGTGAAGGAAACCAGTATCTTTGGATTTTACTGCAGCACTAGGGGTAAATGTCTGCCTTCTCAACCACATCTGTTAAAAGTTTTATGACTCTTGCAAGCACATTGACTATCTGATGTGGTAACTCCAATAATCTTCCCTCTCCAGTCTTGGGGACAGCTGAGAAAGGCTAATAAATCTTGATTTTTATTACAGATTTTGCTTCATCCATACTCTGCTAAGGGAAAGGCAACATTTAAAACCAAGTGAAATTTTACAGCTCTAGGGAGGAGTTCAATATAAAGTGAAAATTACAGGCTACAGAAACAAGGAGAACAGAGCAATAGATACAACGTTTTCTTATTACCCACAAGGGTCTGACTCTGGAGTGGTATTTCCAACTGACACCAATTATCTTTTAAAGGCTGGTTACTTCATGGTGTTTATACAGTTATGGTGAAGGTCTGTTGGCAATTAGGGCTAGAGATCCAGGACCCATAAAGGATCTCTACTACTCTCCACACAAAGCTGGAAGTGGGGTTTTTTTGCCTCCTTCAGGTATGGGTTCTAGATGCTTCTGCGCTGACACGAGTATCTGCTTTGCCCCAGTGATCACTGTGTTTTCTCCCAAAGAGCTAGCACATCATTTCAGATTGAATACTTACACTTCAAGCAACACAAAGAGCTGGAAAGAAAGCAATTAAAGTCTCCATCATGCATAGTTTGCACACATCCCTTGTAAAAGACCACAATAGCTCCGTTCCTGGGAGTAGCAGTTGTTCCTATAGACAGCAGGTATATGGATTTTTAAATATAAGTAGACAGGGAGAAACATAACACTTAAATACAGTTTCCTCCCATACACATAAATGTAGACATACATAGATTGGAGTCCTGTATCACAACATATATGTCCTGATAAATATCAGAACATCTAGTCTCTAATTAGACCTGAATCCTGCTTGGATTTGGGCCTATTTCTGATTGTTTTACATGATACTGTAACCATGTCCAAGCCAGCAAATACACTAGAAAGACAAGCAACAGCAGAAGAACTATGTCTCTTCCTCCAAACATTTACCTGATTTACAGATATATTAATCCATCTCACTACTTAAAGGATTTATCCCCCTTTCTTGTTCCAGGTTTCCTAGGAGTTACATGGGAAGAGATTTGTTGCTGTTAAAACCTGTTGCTGTAAATGTTGTTATGGTGTATTCTTCTGCAGGGGGAGGATTAATTCGAACTGTTAAGAGGTGTTGGGGACTGGAGGTGCTAAAACCAGGTCACCATGTGTTCAGTGAATGTCAGCAATGAGCTTTGCTGTAAGTTTGCACCTCTTGTTTGCCTCACCCCCAGACAACTGAAATACTTCCAGTCAAATTACCTTTGTATATTTACCTGTCTTGACAAATCTACTGTCCCTGAACATTCAGACAGAGATGTTACTTTTCACTCTATTGTCTACTATGAAAGGCAGAATCCCTGGGATGCAACAGGCTGCAGCTCTTCATGAGGGGCAGAGTGGTAGTGGAAGGCATTTCTAAATGTGCATCCTGCATGGATGCACATGGATAAAAGCGCATCCCTGCCTGGTGGGAAGGTACCTCCTCTTTGAGGCTGACCTTCTTATCAGGAACCCAGAGCCCATTGCCCTCTGCACTTCTTAATGCTGACAGGGAAAACCGAACCACACATGAGCAACATGCTTCACCTGTTTGTAATTCCAGGTTCAAAACCCACTTCAAAACTGTTCCAGTACAGACTGCTTGGAGATGCACAGGACAAATCAAGATGCCAAATGGAAACCAATACCACAGGGCTTTCATACATTTAGATTATTCTCTGCTACCATGCCTTGATCTGGAATTTAAAAGCCCTGTGCTCCCAGCCAGGCCAGAACTAAGACTAGGTCTTGCAGTCATCTTCGGTTATTACATTAATGTTATTCATTTTGTTGGTTATTTCTGCTATAGCCATAAACATAATCTATACTTTATTACCTGGTCTGCTGTATTGATCCTGTAACTGATTGTGAAACTCATGATCCTGTGTGTGACCACTGAAGATACGTCATTGTTATTCCTTGTCCAGCAGGAAATCAGTCTAAGTTCATTTACCTTTTCAAAACCTTCTTGTTAATGTTTGTAGCACCAAATCAATGAAATTCACATTGCAATGCACAGCTCACAGCTCTCCATGTCAACAGGAACAGGAAAGTTTGGAACAGCCCCATCACATTTTGTTTTTATAGCCTAGCAGAGATTCACATCTGGTTTCCAGAAACAATTAACCTTTATAAGGGAGTGCTACAACCCAAACAGTCTTCCTGAACCCAGCCAACTGTATGTTACTATATACACCTGCAGGTGAGGGAGATACACATTGCCTAGCAAATAGATTCTATTGCTGCATATAAGCTTGACTATAGAGCAGACATATATGCTTACAGAGGACTACATGGCTCAAGGATCTGATAATGATGTATAGTGCCTTTCACTTGTAGGCTGAAATCCAACCCAGATCAGCAGCAAGCACTGCCATTACTACCTAATTACAGTTTGGCAGCCTAGGAGAAATGCATGCATGTCATGAAAAATTACAGCTCCAAACACACCTCTTCACTCAAACAACAGACATGGAGAGCTGACTGGAGGTGGCTCCTCAGGCTCAAGAGAGGCTGAAAGTGACTGTCCTGACTCTTTGCACTGACCATCCATACACTGGCTACAGCTGTCAGCCTCAAGACCTTCCACCAACACCAGGTCTGCTAAACATGGAAAGACCGCTGCTCCTATCATTTGTGTATGCAGCAGGCATGAGAAAACTCTGTCACACTTCTTTTTTTTTCAGATCTGGTCCCACTTTTATCAGCCTCCCAGGTCCGAACAAGGAATTGCTCTGATTTTCTTCCATTTACAAGGAGCATCAAAGTTTAAAAAAAGTTGGGAAGAGAGTTTTTCTGATATAGAAACCAAACATTGAAAGCGCTTATATAAGCTCCATAATATACATTGCAGGTAACTTTATTACACAGTCATTTAAAAAAGCATAATGAGAACAAGATTAGTTTGACATCATGCTCTTTCATTACACAGCAGCATTAATGGATGAAACAATTAATTGTTCCTTTTCATCACCCATAAACATTATGACAAAGGGCACGGGTTCCTTCCAAGCCAATCTTCAATCCTTGCAATATATCTTACAGCACATTTCAAAAATTCATACAGTATGTATGATGAGAAGGGAAATTAATCAGTGCCACATCTCTGGTTTATGAGTCACTGTGGTTCCTCCGATCATATGGGAAATGTGGAATAGAGGTGGGGTAACTCACATCTGACAAAAGCAATGGTTAATATTCATAACCATCTGGGAAAAATGCATGTTATCTGATTGCTTTACAGGAAATAATCTTCATGGTCTCATTTTTTGATCTGCACTTCGAGTCTTTTTTTCACCCTTTCTTTTCCCCACCTAAATTGCAATGTTCTATTGAATGAAACAGACACAAGCCAGGCTCCACTTGGGAGAATAAATGCTGTGATAGTCCACTCCTCCTCCTCCCGGTCTGAGGACAAGAATATTGACCATCTCTCAGATCAGTGCTGATTTGGACGTTTCAAGTGTCCCATAGGACAGATCCCATAGGGATCCCATTGGGGATGGAACCTATATTCCTGTATATATAACCATCTTGAGTGACTTTGGAGTTAACTTCTTTCCAACAAACCTTCATCTGTTAAGGGTATGTCAAGGCTTCACTAATGTCTGTAAAGTGCTGCAAGATTTTTAGCTGTATGGCATGGTTACTGTTCATCTTGCTAGCTGTTACTAATTTGTGATCAAAAACCATGTAACACAGCATACATACAAACTACCTGTGCTTTGAAAAAAAAATACCACAACAATGAGGACTGCACCAGAATTGTGGGTCATCATCGGCATATTGAAATCCTGGGCATAACTGTATGCTTATGAATATGAAAGTCCAAGTAAGGGCAAGACCTTCATAGTGGGGTGAGAAGTCAAAAGAGCCAGGATTTTTATGTGGACATTTCCACATTGGTTACTAAGATGGCTCAGTGCAATTAGAGAAACCTCCTATGCCAATAATTTTTCCATATTCATCCTCACGTGTAAGATAATCACCCTAAGGTTACAAGGCTATTGATTTGAGATCCATTTCTCTGAAAGACAGATGTTTCCCACCACAGCAAAAGCTACAGACAACAGGCAAAAGTACCCTTGATGCATCATAGATCACCTTGGCAAGTATCAAGCTCTCCCCCAACAAGTTATCATTCTGCAGATGTCTTCAGCATAGTCATCTTATTATGCCAGTCCTCAAGCAGCAGTTTCTTTAATTAGGCATCAGGGTGGTATGGAGGAAGGCCAGACCTCTGAACAGATCTATAGGAGGAAGGGGGTACTGTGGATGTTATTTGATTGCTAAGTTGGATAAAATTTCACCTTCTACTTCCCAGCTTCCCATGGTTCTTCTTCCATCCTTTACTCTATCTGCACTTTCTCTAACTTCTCACTGCTGACCCCTCTTACTAGCATCATGATGTGAGCTGGCAGGATGTGTTTCAGTACCAGACATGTCAGTGTCAGTTTTCCATCCTGCTGGTCCTGCCTCCTCAGGGAGTCAAGGAAGCTGTTGGCATCTTCTGTGTGATTACTTCACCCTTTGTAGGTTTTGCTGCTGGATATCAAGGTTACTAAATAGGGTTGAGATACACTGTGCTGGACCTCTGGAAGTAGGATGCAGGCAGCTCTTGGTATATTAAGCAGACAGGGATATCATGTCAAAAGGGACAAGTGGGTAACAGGTTGAAGCAAGGTCTTGAGTTTGCTTCAGTGGAAAACCACTGAGTATTTACTGCCTGTAAAGTACAATTCAGAGAATAAGATCATAACTTGACTTCAGTCAGTATAATATACTGTCCTGATTTTGGCTGGGGTAGTGCTGTGTTTTGGATTTAGTATGAGAATAATGTTGATAACACACTGATGTTTTATTTGTTGTTGACCGAGCAACTGGCAGCACAGAGGCAAACCCATCTGGGCTGCCACATTGTGGCAAGATATTGCTGCCTGGTTAGAAAGCCTGTTTGTAAAAGCATCATGTAGATGCTCACGTACCCAAGAGTCGGGCCACAGAAGAACATCAAAACAACCAGCAGGTGGATCAGGCTGCTAAGACCAAAGTGGATCTGGACTGGCAACATAAGAGTGAATTATTTATAGCTCAGTGGGCCGATGATACCTCAGGCCATCAAAGAAGAGGTGCAACATATAGATGGGCTCATGATTGAAGGGTGGTGACCATGGATGCTATTGCACAGGTTATACGTGAGTGTGAAATATGCACTGTGATCAAACAAGCCAAGCGGTTAAAGCCTCTGTGGTATGGAGGACGATGGCTGAAATATAAATATGGGGAGGCCTGGCAGATTGATTATATCACACTGCCACAAACCCGCCAAGGCAAGCGCCATGTGCTTACAATGGTGGAAGCAACCGCCAGATGGCTGGAAACATATCCCGTGCCTCATGCCACCACCTGGAACACTATCCTGGGCTTTCAAGAACAAGTCCTGTGGCCACATGGCACCCAAGAAAGAACTGAATCAGACAACAGGACTCCTTTCCAAAACAACCTCATAGGCACCTGGACCAAAGAGCATGGCATTGAGTGGGTCTATCACAGCCCCCAGGAAAATCAATGGACTATTAAAGACTACACTGAGAGCAATGGGTGGCAAGACATTTAAACACTGGGATACACATTTAGCAAAGGCCACCTGGCTAGTCAACACTAGGGGATCTGCCAATCGAGTTGGCCCTGCCGAATCAAAACTTTTACATACTGTAGAAGGGGATAAAGTCCCTGCACTGCACGTAAAATTATGCTGGGGGAGACAGTCTGGGTTACTCCTGCCTCAGGCAAAGGAAGACCCATTTGTGGGATTGTATTTGCTCAAGGATTGGGGTACACATGGTGGGTAATGCGAAAAGATGGGGAAGTCCGATGTGTACCTCAAGGGGATTTGATTTTGGGTGAAAATAGCCAATGAACTGAATGGTATGATATTAATTGCTATATAATACTGTATATCATCACTTTTACGGTTGCTATATGCCATATATTACAGTAAGAATCACCCAGATTAATGAAGAATGAACTTTGTTGAAACTGAGCAAAGTGCAGTGGTGATGGAACCAGAACTGGCTTCAGCATGCAACAGTCCAACACCACACACCATTTCTTCTGCCCTGAAAGACTGCTAAAATAGATGGAGCCCAAAGTCATGGACTAAATTAACTCAACAGACATTTTAGAGGGATGGCCCATAGACTAAGGGAATGATATCTGTGTGCATGTATCAAAAGACTGGGAAAGCAGTGGTGATTAATTGGAATGTATTGGAAAGGGTAGGACCTGGGCATGATGTAAATGCTATAGAATAAGGGATGGATACTGTCCTGGCTTCAGCTGGAACAGAGTTAATTTTCTTCCTAGTAACTGGTACAGTGCTGTGTTTTGGAATTAGTATGAGAACAATGTTTATAACACACTGATGTTTTAGTTGTCGCTGAGCAGCGCTTACACAAGTCAAGGACTTTTTCAGCTTCCCGTGCCCTGCCAGGTGCACAAGAAGCTGGGAGGGGGCACAGCCAGGACAGATGACCCAAACTGGCCAAAGGGATATTCCATACCATATGACAGACATCATGCTCAGTGTATAAACTGTGGGGAGTTGGCTGGGGGGGCAGTGATTGCTGCTTGGGGACTGGCGGGGTGTTGGTTGGTGGGTGGTGAGTGGTTGCATCACTTGTTTTTCCTGGGTTTTGTTTCTCTCTGTGTCCTGTTGTTTTCCTTTTCATTACATTTTTTTTCTATTATTAAACTGTTCTTATCTCAACCCACAAGTGTTCTTACTTTTGCTCTTCAGATTCTCTCCCTCATCCCGCTGGGTAGGGGGAGGGTGAGCGAGTGGCTGTGTGGTGCTTGGTTGCTGACAGGGGCTAAACTACAACAGTCCCCCAGCAGGTTACCAGCTAAAATAATCTCATCTGTTCACTCCTTCTCCCTTTCAAGTGGAGTAATGCTGCTTTGTGCCTCCATGTGAAAATGTCTTCCCAGCAATCCTGCAGGGAGGAGCACAAAGAATACGTTCTGTTTTCTATGGCAGCAGTCTTGAAAATCCCTAGGGGTTCTGGCCATCACGTCCACAAAACCATAAACCAATATTCACTCTTTCTACTCCAGACCATCACATTTATTGTTTATTCTTACTGATAATCTTCTGTCAACCTGTGCTCATGTAAGACCACCAGGGACAAAGATGTAATGGACACCAGTTATCCTTTTCTAGGGGTATGTAGGAGTCTTCTCTTCCAGAGCTGAGGCTTGTCCCACACTGAGTCAAAGGCTAGCCCAAAGCATCCCAGAAACATAGGGAAAAATAATTTAATATGAATTTTAGGATACATTACATGCTCTCGAGGACATATCATTGGCATGGGGAAATATTCCCAAAAAATTGGGAAATTTCCCAAGCATTCATTCACCCTCAATGTGAAAAGTCTTTTGCAGCTGCCAGTACACAACTGCAGCACAGAAGAAGGTGGCAACATAACCCAGAGGGAAAGACCAAGTTCATTTCCCTCCCACATACACTCACTGTGGTCCAACCCATTAAAATTTCATAGGAACTTTTATGTGCTCTGGTTGAAGGCAGCATGCCGTCAACCTGTATGTTACAGGCAACAAGGGAGGGCTTACAATGGACCAGAAGATCCAAAGGAATAACTGCCTGTGCAGCAAATGATCTTTCTGGGCAAGGCTCAGAAGGGAGTTAACCATTCAGACACTGAATTTTTAATGCTTTATACAAGGATCTGTGGCAGGGTTAGAACAAAGCAAACCAGCAACAGAATCTAATACAAAAGCTGCCAGCCTTCCCCAGGTCCCTTCCATCAGGTCCCGCCTTCTCCTGTCTCAGCCTAGCAGTTTCTGAAATAGGTCCAGTAGGCCATCAGATATTGCATAGGGGCAGCCTTTTTCCTGCCTGACGCATTCCCTGAAAGAACACAAGTCAGTATTTAAAGATATTTAATGCTGTTTACCCAAAACTACGAGTCCTCTCTCCTTGTAAACAGCTCATTCAGACAAACTGATAGTATTTCTTTTACCCTTTCATCACTCAACTGCAGTACTTAAAATGCAGAGAAACATAACATAAAGCATGTCATAAATCCATCCAAAGAGAGAGTCAAGACCATGAAAGAACAGCTTTGATGATAAATAAAATATCAACTGTAAATAAGTTACCGTAGCTTAACGTAGCACCAGCATTTACATGATTGAGGACATGGAGAAATGCCAATACTGCATGTCTCACAGTGAGGCTGGGTGGCTGTTTACTTAGCAGTGTATTTTGGAAGAAGAACGAGGGTTTAGTTTTAAAGACTGATGGGCAGTGTCTGGGAAAGGGAGATTACACAGCCATGAGTTATTTGAGAAAGTACAGAACTTAATTTCCAAATTGCCTGTTTCTTGGTTTTTCAACTCGTGATATTCTTGCAGTTGAATCAGAGAGTAGTGGGTCTGAAAAAACAAATAGCATTCCAGGCAGTTCAAATCTCTGTTTCATCAGATTTAATAATCTCTCTGCATAGGCTCTCATCCTCCTCACAGAAGAAGTCCTTTCAGGATGGGAGGAAGCAATGCACCCTCCTCTCTTGACAGCTCTACTACCTCTTCACCTCACTGCACTTTCACACGTGGTGTTAGTTTGCATCGGACTAACAAGCACAAACAGGAACAAGTCCATATTAAACAGGCTGACAGGCTGGACTTGTACTAACAGTTCACACTTAAATGCTGCTGTACTCCAGCACATGTGCAAAATCCAAAAATAGGATTAGAAGCTGTATTTTATAAAGTTGCCTTTATCTTTAAGATAGACCCAGCAGCATCTGAGTATCTGGATATCCCACCAGAGTGAAGATTAAAGCTTAGGAGTTCCTAAACCCTGGTCCCATGTAGTGGCCACGCCTAATTCAATACCCAGACAGCAGAGGGACTTTGTTTTACAGAAAAAGTCACATTTATCATAAAAAACAGGATGGTATTTTCCCTAGAAATGTGATGTCACAGTGCCACAGAACTTGTGCTTGCCTTGTATTTACAGTGAATGCAAGATTTCTGCTTTCAGTATCAAAAGCTATTGCTCCTGAAAGTCATATTCTCATAATGTTGTCACTTTCAAATCTCTGAAAAACAATAATAGATTTTTGAAGAGTATGTGGAGGGGTTAAATCTTTTTTCTGTTTTACAAAACTGTTGCCTAACTGAAATATTGGAAACAGCCCTCCTTACAGTGCTCCTTGACTGCAGTGATAGTCCAGAGGAATGAAAAGCTTTGCTAAATCAATTTTGATCACTTCAGGAATCTAGGAACCAGAGCTGTGTTGCAAAACTTTTGGACACTCTTTCCAGAAACATTGCTACCTCCCAGCCATGCCTAGTATGCAGTAGCAAAGGAACATTCTGATTATTCACCTCTGCCTGACAGTAGAGAAGGTCTACCAGTAAGTGAGTTCTTCCAAATCTAAATAGTCTTCAAATGTCTTCAGAGTTTATCTTGAGAGGCTGGATGTTAAGACACAGGAGCTGCAGAGATCTATCTGCCTGTACAGTGACTGTGTGCTGTACCTGCCCCTTGCCCCTCTCTAATATGTTCTGCATCCCTCCTCATCCTGGTGAAGCCCTAGGCTGAATTAACTTTTGCGGAATACACAGGGAAAACACTAGTCCCTCAGTGCTCTAAGTCCTTGGCCTGAGGAGAGTCCTATTCAGCAACTGCAGTGTGTGAGACATCTTCCATCCATGCATGCAAGCTCACATATGCAGCTGGTGGGCAGAACCCTTGCACAGGTCTCCGGGAAGTATTTAATTCTGTTTCAGTGCCTGTTGAGCTTATTTCTATTGACTTGAATAAGTGCATGGGTCAGGTTCTAACAGGGACAAATCTGGAGGCAGAACTTCTCTTTCCACAGAGGGTCTGTGGATGCCATTCTTATCACAATGCAGAAGGTACCATAAGATATGACTGGCAAATACTGTATGCCAATACTAGTCAAAAGGACTGGATTATTACTTCCAGAAACCTTCGGCTGGATTCTGGCAACTTTGCCTCCACTATGAGCAGGACTATTAGAGAATAGGGTAATTAGGAGTGTGGAGTGTAATTGTTATCTCTAAGCATAAGAACTGCACAGTGATTAAACACTATCCATTCCAGGAAGGTTTCCTAAATAAATGTCAGTCATTACAATATACTGTTCTTGAATAATTTGCAAAGAGAAAGGAATTAATCTGTACTGTTGTGCAAAATGGTAGTAGGATTTATGTTACTACTTAGGTGCCCTAGCAGTCTTCCTAGAAACGCTAAGCAACCTTTACAGCCTGAGTTATGTCAAACACTCCTCCAACAAACTGACTTTATTAAATGATCCTTATGGAAAAAACTGGCAATGAAGGAGGAAGTTTGTTTATTACAGGCTGCAGAAAATCACCTGCATATAGAAACAGGGTTTACTGAAGGAACATAGCTTAATCAGGAATAATGGGGAAAAACTGAGAACCAGGAGGGCTAATGATAGCATAAGGATCATTCAGATTCCGTGGAATGAAATGTAGCAGCCGTTTGACACCGCAGAACAGTTTAAGACAGGAAGTGAAAAACACTGTATCCAGTAGGATAGCCTGGGAAGGGAATTAGACAAAATATAATTATGCAGATGGAAAATTAGCCCAGTGACTGTGCTTAACATGTTGTCTTTTGCAAAACAGGCTGAAAGGTCTCCAAAGGAATCAACCTGGTTGAGCCCCTGCACTTCCAGCAATGTTGCTTTCCCAGTTTGAGGGGGCAGGGGGAACAGCACCATTTTCCAACAATTGGTGCAAAGGAATTTACATCCTTTCTGAGCTCACCCCTACTGTGACAAAAATGTGTATTTATTTCTTTATTACAGACTCACAGGGCCCAAGGCATTCTTCTAGTCAATTCCTGCTAAGAGATACTTGCCTACCTGGCTCTCAAAGACCCTGAGCGGTGGAGACACTGCAGTTTGCCCAATTAACGTGCACAAGTCTTTCCCTCACCACAGCCATGGTTTTCCCCAGTCTCTCAACTGAACACTCCCATTATCATTTAAATGCACCACTTCCTTTCCTAGCCACTGTGACAAGAAGATTAGATTGTTTGCTTATTCTTTCCTTGCTACATCCTTTCACTCCTACACCTCTTTTCTGGAACAACCTCAACTCCGCCAATCTACTTCTGCGCCATACTTGCAAGACCCCTGTTTGTGTTATCACTCTTCTCCAGTGGTACCTGTTATCTGAAATGTGGTACCCAGCCTGAGTATGGTCTTCCAACAGAAAACTTATCAACACTAAGAGTGGAAGTATTACTTCACAATTACTTTGCAGAATTGACTTCTGTTTAAACATCCCAGTGTTTGTTCAACAACTTCATAACACTGTTGACTCACATTCACCTTGCAACCCACATATACAAACACAGTTTTAGACTGGGTTAGTGTGGGTTCATTTAAAAATAACTTAGTTGCAAGGACTTCCTTTTGGGGAACAGCTCCATTTTGATACAGAAAACAGGTAATCTTTATAGACTCAAGACACTTGCAAAACATCCAGTCTTATGGGAGTTTTTTAAACAGGTGTGCTGTACCTCAGGAGGTTTGCCTGCCCCTGATCACACAGTTTTGCAGTTATCACTCATAAGTAATAGCTCCATGTCCCTACCTTCAGACTAAACATTAAAGGAAATAGTGAGGTTTTGATCTGCCATCACATATACAGACTAGCCTGTCACCAGACCTCCCAATGTGTCCCAAAGCCATACACAGGATAAAGTCTTTTACTTTTCCACCATTCTCATGTCTTAACTAGGAACTGAACTGAAATCCTAGTTGGAAAATACCCTAGTCTTAGAGGAACCTGCAATACATGGCTGGATTTCAAAACTGCAGCTGGATGTGAACAAACCTAACTCTTTCTTCATCTTTAATTGGTATTGGATTTTGTTTTGCAGAGCAAAGCAGAACATGAAGTAGCCTCTTGAAGCTTTCATATTGCAGTGAATTTCATTAAAACCTTCCTGGATTCTTTATAATGACCCTGCCTAATGCTTGACTACTTTTACTGTTGCCCTCTGCCACTTTCAGCAATTGCCTCAAGATGTAAACACGTTCATATATCAATGCAAAGCCATTAGATTATGAAAACAGAGGCCACTGCAAAGGGCACAATCAGTTACTGGTCTTGGCTGTGAAAGCTCTGTCCTTCATTAGTGAGTGTTCAGGGAAAGACAACTTTCTTCTCTTTAGAAGTCTTCTGTGAGCCTTTTTACCTTCAAGGAAAGTCCAATTGCAAGATACTACTGATGAAGTATGAAAGAACCGTGCCTATGTACAGGACAAGCCATCAGTGTTTGCCAGGGACACTTTCTGAATGGGGACTGCGGATGAGGGACAGGCAGTTATTATCATCAGCGAGCCACATGGAGCATTCCCAGTGATCCTTAGCACTGAAGAATTCTTCTGAATTCTTGAATACATTCTTCTTGAATGTATGAAATCCAGATGCAAGCCATGATCTAGTGTTTATCAAAGTCACCCTGGGACTGAGGAACACACTGGAAGTCAAGTTCTTCCCACTTGTCTACAGGTCTGCATTGTGCTTGTTGCAGATTAATCTGTTCATCATGTTAAAATAGCTCTTGAAAACACTGAGTTGTGCTCAATGCTTGCTATTCTGCTATGGAACAGACATATTTGATAATGGTCAAAAAACAGCTAGGAATGTTTAGAAGAGGAAGAAACAATTAAGCAGACATCACTATTCCAACAGAAAAAGCAATGCTGTGGTAACAGCTTTAATACCATGGTCCTGCCCTATGTCAGAAAAAGCCTATAAAATGAGAAAAGGTAAGAGGAAGAGTAAATGGGACAACTACGTCTGTGGAGTGACTTTGGTTATCCCAGCAACTCTCTTCCAGGGCAAGGACACCTCGTTTGCTTAATTGTTCTTTAGACAATGTGTTCAGCTCTCCTCTGATACTAAACTAGAAGATAGCAAATGAAGCTAGAAAATATTAGATTTAAAATAGGCAAAAGTGCTTTCAAGAAGTGCTTTCACACAATGCATGGTGAAGCCATAGTAAGATGAAAAGTTTAAATAGATTAAAAAATTAATTAGGCACATCCATAAAAGAAAAATCCACCAAAGGCTTTTTAACATAAAGATATCTTAATACATTCAGGAATAAGTTGTCAGAAATGCCTGGCTGGTGCTGCAATGTGCAGAGATACAGTGCGCTGTGCCTGAGGACTAAGATGGTTTTGTCATTGTTCAAGTCAGCCTGGTGGAGGCATTTCTCATATCTAATTCTTCGATTTTTCCTTTGCTGACAGCCCCAGCTGAAGTCTGATGATAAAGAAGTAAGTTTTGGAGATGGCAGAGGCTGGGAGGGGGCTGGAGGGCTTGTGTTCCTTCTCAAAGGGCAAGGCAAAGGAGTTCTCCTCATGTCACCATAACTCAGGGGATGTGAAGGCCTGGGAATAAGAAGGGGGTTTTAAAGAAATGGGATGGATGGCTCCATTAGGAGCACAGGATCTGAGCCCCTTGAACTTAAGATTAGTCCAAGAAAATAAATTTACCGTAGGTCTGTGCCTAATTTCTGCCTCTCTTTTTATTACCTGTTTCCAGTGGTGCTTGGTCTAGAGTATCAAAACTAGACAACCTGTTCATGAGGTAGATCTGGATTTCACAGCACATGCTCATCCTGACTAACATCATGCTGCCTGCAGGCTTTCCACCTTTTCCTTGCCAGCTACAGGAAAACATCACATCTACTTTTAAGACATCAATACAAGTCAAGAACACTTATTAATCCTCTGTTCATCCAGGCATAGTTTTGTACATTCAGTATTGTCATGGTTTTGGCTGGGATGGAGTTAATTTTCTTCACTGCAGCTGGTATAGTGCTGTGTTTTGGATTTAGTATGAGAACAATGTTTATAACACACTGACACTTCAGTTGTTGCTAAGTAGTGCTTATACTAGTCAAGGACTTTTCCAGCTTCCCATGCCCTGCCAGGTGCACAAGAAGCTGGGAGGGGAGGGGACTCAGCCAAGACAGCTGATCCAAACTGGCCAAAGGGATATTCTATATCTTATGACATCATGCCCAGTATATTAACTGGGGGGAGTTGGCTGGGGGAAGCAGTGATCGCGGCTCGGGGACTGGCGGCATCGGTTGGTGGGCAGCGAGCGGTTGCAGCACTTGTTTTTAGGTTGGGTTTCCCCCCCGCCCCCCCGGGTTTCGCCTCGCTCTCGTTATTTTCCTTTTCATTATACTACTACTACTACTACTACTACTACTACTACTACTACTACTACTACTACTACTACTACTACCACCATTTTATTTTAATTACTAAACTGTTCTTATCTCAACCCACAGGTTTTCTTACTTTTGCTCTTCTGAGTCTCTCCCCCATCCCACTGGGGTGGGGGGAGTGAACGAGCAGCTGGGTGGTGCTTAGTTGTTGACTGGGGCTAAACCACGACAAATATGGACCAGCTGGGACAAGCAGGGAGTCCAAGCAGCCTCTCTGGTATGAAGCACACCGGTTCTTACAATCACCCTCTTGCATATTGGCTATTTTCTACCAGGTGAGAGGAGGAGTGCAAATTCTTTTGGCAGCAGCTGTGTTATGGTACATGCCACTTGGGAACATTCCTCAGCATGCCTCTGGCAGCTGCCAGTACTCAACACTGCTCAAATAGCTCTCTGACCCATAGGGATTTTCTGATTTTCTTGTTTCTTCCCAGGAGATTGTAGGGAACCTGATGGAGCAGAAAGTGATGAGAACGTGTCTCTGTGGCACTGGTTTGGTTTGGAGCACAAGTTTAACTTCAGCTCAACACCCTTCTGCAAAGATCTACGAATACTACCAAACTACAGCAGAATCTGCAAGTGAGTGAAGAGGCTAATTAAACCTCCTTTTTCATTTAGAAGACAGAAACTCCCTAGGAGATATTTGTATTTAACAAGCATAGGAAAAAAATAATACATTAGGAGAGATCAACACAGAAAAGGTCCTCCTCCTTTTATGCTAGGTTCACTACTCTCCTGTTTCTTCTTTCAAATAATTTCTCTGGATCTATGATACAAAATCTAACAATGAAAGGAGTTTTCTTGTGTCCCTCATAGGCAGGAGACAGGGATGTGTTTAAACACTGATCTATTATACAGGAACCCTCCTTGCATAACCACAGGGACAGAATTTATATATCTGGGTCTTACGTTCCCACCAGAAATTACTTTGAAGCCCCTCAGGATGGGAGCACAAAGATGAATCCAATCCTTTGCACGTGCTACTCAGATGCTCCCTCCTCACAGAGACATTCCCCACCTGAGAGCAGAAAGATGTGGGACCACTGTAGTGTCACAAGGAGCAGAACACAATGAAGGAGGGAGTGGCTCAATAGACAATATATTTCCAGCATTGTTTGGTCTTTCAACAGCTCTTAAGTGCACAAAAGTTATCTGTGACTCTTTTGACATATAGTGACAGTCAGTGGCACTGAGGTGTTGCTGACTTTGATTTCCAGCACCCACAATATTACCCTGAAGGGGTTATGAATGTTAGGTGTTTGCTCCTGAACGCTGTGTTCTCTCCAAACAGGGCTTACTCCTCTCAGAGACTCACAGGCATCTCGTGTGGTTGCTTTTATTTAGTCTCTTCCTGTCACTGGCAGAGGTTTTCCTTCTTTGACTGACCTACTTGTGTCAGGGGACCCAAGAATGAACACGTGTGAAGGCTGCTTGCTTAGATGTCTGTAAAACAGGTGGCAAGGCAGGAGAAGTGAGTGAAATATCTACAGTGGTGTTGGAAGTGCTTGTGCTATCACAGAACAAAACAGGTGGAAAGGCTGAAAGTGCTATTTCCAAGTGAAAATGTGTCCATATTGCAAACTTGCAATGTCACCTTGTTTTACCATGTTAAACAGTTGAATCCACAATGTCACTTTAATTCAAGCCTGTTGATAATGCTGGTAAGGGAGGAGGAAACCAGCAACTACAAGCTGAAAACAGCACTGTGCATACCTTTGTTTCGCACTTGTGATGAAGACAGATGAAAATGAAAGCATATTAAATACTGGTGCATGTATGAGGTGGCTGTCTGAGTCACATGTGTGCTGTGTTTGGTCTGAACCTGAGAGTATTGACCGGAGAGACACTTGTTTATCCAGAACTGGCACAGTCCTTTGCACAGTTTATCCATATGATCACTCTGTGGTCACAGATCCTAGTGTCAGAATTTAGTCAGCACATTAGGCAACTAGCTGTTGGGGACCTGCCCTGACAATCTTTGACTGAGTGACAAAGTTAGATGAGGACTCATGCAGGAGAATAAGGAATGGCTCAAACCAGGACCAGGAAAAAGCTAAGCAAGGCAAAGGGGAATCCTCCCGCTCCACAGCCAGCTACAAGCCAAGCAGCCACGAGGAAATAATAAATAGTCACTGTTGCCTACTTTAACTGATGTGATATTTCTCATGCTCAGGAGAGAGAATGGAAGCAGACATTGCAAAGCCACCATCCTTAATTTTTTAATGAAGTTCTTAAGTGAAGTGTTTGTTTTGTGGAAAAAGCACAAATTAACAATTTCCACATTTTCCCCCTCTCCCTCCTCAAAACATTTCAGATAAACTGGCCTTTTTCAACAGAAATCCCTTTTAACCAAAGTGTCCTAAGTGGCTGTTCTTGTGAATAGAGGCCTGAGATATCAGGCCATAGCAACAACAAAGTTTCAGCCCAAATCTTGAATGGAGTTTGATGTCCATCTCGGGCACAAATGTGCAGAGGATGGAACAGCAGCAGCATTACCTCCTTATTTAAATAGCTCAGCTCTGGAATGGAGGTAGCCAGGGAGAGGGGTTTCTCAGAATTTCTTATCAGCATCTTGTCACGCAAGCAACTTAATAAGGGTCTTACCACTCCCTTTGTGGGGGATAAGACAATTCATGTGTGAGTAATTATTTTCTGTGCATCTTGCAAATATATTGAGAACCCTAATTTTTCTCTTTAGTTGATACCTCCACTAAAGAGAATTGGTCCAGAAAGAAAGGTTTAAAAATGTCTCAATTTCTACAGTTTAATTTGTTTTTCTTCCTTTTGCCTGAGAAATTTTAAAGCCAAATGCCTGATTGTAGTTCTCCCATTGGGAAAGTAATACAGCATTGGTGGACTCGCTCCCAGTCACAGCTATCAGCCCATCTTGAATGTCTCATACTGGGTACTCAGAGCTAACTCTTAACCCATAGATGTTTTTAATATTTAAAAAAATGTTGGCAACGTGCCATCTGCCTAAAAACGCTGCTCTTCATTATTGATTGGTATATAATACTCTGAAGCAGATTGCACATACATGCAAAGCAGAATGTAACAAAGGAAGGAATCAAATGCAGTCCTCTTGGCTCTTGATTTGCTACTAAACCCTGATGACAGTTCTACTTCTGCCACACACCTCATTATTTAGCTTATAAATTCATGATTTCCACTGTAATCTTGCTGGGTCTTGGCACAGGTGTAGAAAAAGCTTGTGCTCAAGCTGAGCAGTAAATAACTGAACTAGCAATCATGAAAACTAATGTCAACACTTCCATGGCCATTTCATAGTGCTCTGTGTTGAACCAAGGCATGAGATCTCCATTCTTTTATTAGCTCTCCTGAGAGAGGTAGGATTGTTAATATTCATCTTCCTCTGATATGATTTGGTTTCAGAAATGCCATGGGAACCAGCGAGATTAGAATAATAAAATAATAGTAAATTGCTTGTGGCAGAAATTGTATATAAAGTCCCTCTAATACATTCAGTCTCTGGACAGCAACAAGAACATGGTAACTGAATTAGACTTTTAACAAGATTTTGACGATTGATGAAGCAAATACAACCTTTAAAACAAAAAATTCTGCCCCATCCCCTCATTCACGTCTGAGCTGTCAGTAGAGAAATCTAGTCCACCTCCTTCATGAATTAGTCTCTTTATTTATGTATTGCCTTTCTCAATGTTCCCATTTGCCACAAAACTGGCCAGCCCAGCTTATTTTGTTCTGGCATTATTAAAATTACTATTACCATTGCAAATGCTTCCAAGGGAGATAATATTAATAACAGTCTCTTCCATCAGATCCTGTCAGTTCCTGAGGTGATTAATATTCTTGTCTGCAAGAAGCATTATATCATTTAGAGAGAGCACATTGCTTGGCTCGTAGGCTATTCTTCATGGTCTGTGATGAGTGCATTGTGATCTGCCATTATTGCATTACTATTTACACAGCTTGAGATGCCTCATAAAGCAGTTAGGAATGAGTCCAGATTCAGATAGATTCAGATATGGGAAATGAGGAAACCTGACACAAAGATCTTCAGGCTGTTTGGCCCTCTTCATCCCCCACATCACATTCCCACTGACTGTTGCTGTCATTCTTTTCCTACCGAGGATGCACATGGCAGCTGCATTTCTGTGAACCCACCCTTGCAAGGATGATCATAGGCACTCTGCTGGCCCAAAAGCACCATGGGCTTCTTACAATTGTTTTCTACATAAATACCATACTGTGTCTGTGGAGAGCTGCTACTCTATTTTGAGACAAGTCATTTCAACTCCTTGGCAAGAACTGTCTAGGAGCAATCAAGATCAGTTTTTATTTTCATGGAATTAGCCATAATCTGGATCTCCCCAGGAAGCCTGGCGATCCACTCTTACTTGTATAACACAGACTTGAGTGGAACAATCTTTATTTTGAACACAAGCTATTCATGGAGTTTATTACTGAACATTCAATGAAAGGTGCACTTTCATTTATGCAGATTATATACAGCACATAGGTTCAACAGCAAGTTGCCAAGGTATACCCAAAAGCAAATCTTGCTTCCACAAAGTCTGGTCTGTGCCATAAATGATGGTCGAAGGTATCTGATTTTCCAGTCTGGTCTAAAACATATGTCCATGAAGATTTGTCTTCTCAACATCAAAGCCAGCTGATGGCTCCTATGCCTTTAGTGCATAGGTTGCAGATTATTTAGATCACCTTGTTTCTCAAGTTGTTGCCCCCAAAGATCTTTACGGAAGCAGTCAAACCTTGCTGACATCATGGGATCAAAACTGCACAGGGAAGGAGTCAGGGAATCTGGAAGCATGGGTGGATAGCCATTCAGTGACAGGCTGGATGCAGATGTTGGACACCTTAGGTAAGCAAAACCAAGTTCACTGATTCACAGCAAAAGAAAAAAGATAGCAGCAACAGCAGATCTTAAGGACTCACTAATGCCCCCTCTCGGATATATACCCTTGTAGACAAGTGTAGGAATGTGAGCAAGATAATTTCCCCTCTAACCCTGGAGCAGAGCACAAGCTGTGACCTCTGGGTCTGTAGAATATCCAGCAACGGGGAGGTGGCAGGGAGCGTATGATGTAGTGTCAGAGAGCATTTATGATAGAGGACAGGGCTGGTGGCTACAGAAATACTCTCCATGGCTAGGATAGGGTGGCTGTACAAGGTACACTCTAAGCCACAAAAGACAGCAAATCCACTTCAAACACGGATATAGGAGACATATTAAAGCAACAGGAACTTGTTACTAATCTCAGGTGCCATTCCCATTGCCAACAACTGGAGCTGGCTGTTTATTTAACTTTTTGAAAATAGCAAATTAACCAAGAAATGAAACTTAATGTGGACTAGATTTACTCAGGTCTGACAAATTACTTCAATTTTAAGATAAATCTAAGGGAAGACCTCTCTGAAAAACATGAAAAAAATACTTCAATGCCTTTTAAATAAACCATTTCATCTGAAAAATACAAAAATGTTTCCTCTCAGTGTTCCCCCAGACAAATCTTTCCAACTCCTCATTTTGAAGGAACATTTTAATTTTAAAATCTGTCCTGAAGGTGGAAGAAAAAATTTTGGAAGACATAGATAATCACAGAAATAAAAGGAAAAATGAAGCATTCCATTCAAGTTAAAAGAATCAATTTGGGTAGATTTTGAGATGATGTTTTCTGAGTTGGAGTCTGTTCTTGCCCAAAATAGTCAGCTTCAGTTTAGCTTGGACTAACCTAAACCTCCTCACAACCTCTTCACAGGTTTCTGGACAAGACACTAAACTGAAAAATAAATGTTTGCCCAACTGCACCAATGATCTCACAAAGTACTAAAGCTCTCAAATACAGGAACCATAGAATCACAGAATCATTTAGGTTAGAAAAGACCTTTAAGATCATCAAGTCCAACCATTAACCCAGCACTGCCAAGTCCACCACTAAACCATGTTCCTCAGCACCACGTCTACACATCTTTTAAATACCTCCAGGGATGGTGACTCCACCACTTCCCTGGGCAGCCTGTTCCAGTGCCTGACCACTCTGTCAGTAAAGACCTTTTTCCTAATATCCCATCCAAACCTCCCCTGATGCACCTTGAGGCCATTTCCTCTCGTCCCATGACTAGTAACTTGGGAGAAGAGACCAACACCCACCTCGCTACAACCTCATTTCAGGGAGTTGCAGAGAGCCATAAGGTCTCCCCTCAGCCTCCTCTTCTCCAGACTAAACAACCCCAGCTCCCTCAGCTGCTCCTCAGAAGACTTGCTCTCCAGATCCTTCCCCAGCTCCGTTGCCCTTCTCTGGACACGCTCCAGCACCTCAATGTCCTTCTTGTCCTGAGGGGCCCGAAAATGAACGCAGTATTCAAGGTGCGGCCTCCCCAGTGCCGAGCCCAGGGGCACCATCACTGCCCTAGTCCTGCTGGCCACACTATTCTTGATACAAGATGCTTTTGGCCTTCTTGCCCACCTGGGCACACGCTGGCTCGTGTCCAGCTGGCTGTCAGCCGGCACGCCCAGGCCCTTTTCCGCCGGGCAGCTTTCCAGCCACTCTGCCCCAAGCATGGGGGTGTTGTGATCCAAGTGCAAGACCTGGCACTTGGCCTTGCTGAATCTCACCCAACTGACCTCAGCCCATGGATCCAGCCTGTCCAGATCCCTCTGCAGAGCCTTCCTACCCTCAAGCAGATCAGTGCTCCTGCCCAACTTGGTGTTGTCTGCAAACTTACTGAGGATGCACTCGATCCCCTTTTCCAGATCATGGATAAAGATATTAAACAAGACTGGCCCCAATACCGAGCCCTGGGGAACACCGCTCATGACCGGCTGCCAACTGGATTTAGCTCTGTTCACCACAACTCTCTGGGCTCGGCCATCCAGTCAGTTTTTTACCCAGCAAAGAGTACGCCCATCCAAGCCATGAGCAGCCAGCTTCTCTAGGAGGATGCTGTGGGAAACAGTGTCAAAGGCTTCACTAAAGTCCAGGCAGATAACATCCACAGCCTTTCCCTCACCCACCAGGTGGGTCACCTGGCCATAGAAGGAGATCAGGGTGGTCAGGCAGGACCTGCCTCTCATAAACCCATGCTGGCTGGGCCTGATCCCCTGGTTGTCCTGTACGTGCCACATGATGGCACTCAAGACGATCTGCTCCACAACCTTCCCCGGTACCAAGGTCAGGCTGACTGGCCTGTAGTTCCCAGGATCCTCCTTCCAGTCCTTCTTGTAGATGGACGTCACATTGGCAAGCCTCCGGTTGTCTGGGACCTCCCCAGTTAGCCAGGACTGCTGATAAATGATGGAGAGTGGCTTGGCGACCTCCTCCACCAGCTCCCTCAGTACCCTTGGGTGGATCCCATCCGGCCCCATAGACTTGCGAGAGTCCAGGTAGCTCAGCAGGTCGTAAACTGCTTCCTCCTGGATTATGGGGGGTTTGTTCTGCTCTCTGTCCCTGCCTTCCAGCTCAGGGGGCTGAATACCCTGGGGATAATTGTTCTGACTGTTAAAGACTGAGGCAAAGAAGGCATTAAGTACCTCAGCCTTCTCCTCATCCTTTATCACTATGTTTCCCCCTGCATTCAATAAAGGATGGAGATTCCCCTTAGCCCTCCTTTTGTTGCTAATATATTTATAGAAACATTTTTTACTGTTTTTCCCAGCAGAAGCCAGAATAAGTTCTAGATGGGCTTTGGCCCAATATAATTGTATTAATTTATTTAGCACAATCAGACCAAGGCTAATATTTCAACTGAACTGGTGTGGAAAGAATGAGAAATCAAATCTTGTCCATTCATTGAATGACAAGGTGACTCTTAGCAGTTTACAACTTTCCACTACTGAGCTAGAAGTGCATGGTCAAACTTCCAGTCTGGATCACATTTTTATAGCTTGATTGTAAATTCTTGGAAAACCAGGTTTTATAGTGCAAATGTAAGAGAATAACCCCCCTTCAGAAAGAAAAGGTATTGTCTATGTTTAATTAGTGTGAATCTAAACTGCTTTCTTTTTGATCAAGCATTGTTTGTTGTTTTAATATTTAACCTAAGCTTGGGGATGGGATATCTTGGCAATCGGTGTTATCCATTCAATCAAGGACAAACGCTCCTTTTGGAAGAAAATAAAGGAGACTTGGCAAGAGAAAACAGCCTTGAATTGTCTTTAGTTGACATACGATCATATATGGATAAAAAGGGTTAGGGTACTTCATCTGTAAAGACCACCACAGACCCCCGAAGAGAGGAAGGCATGTGCAGAAGGATCTGAAGCAGAGCCAAGAGGAGTCACTTAATGCCATTATGCAACCTATGTAGGTTAGAATGAATATGTATTAGATAGGCAGAGTATGTATGAATTTATTGTATAAATATAATGAGGTAGCCGGCTTCAGTGTGCTTGATTTATGGAAAACCACCGAACATCCAGACCTGCACTACCCTGAAATAAATTAGCGATGTCTCTCCCAAGTACGTGATTATTGACTCATTGCACACCAGGTGACGAATCTGCTTTTTGGACAACACAAACAGCAGCAAGCCCTGAATATTCAGTGGGTACAAGTAGCACCATAAGGAAAACCAATTAAAATCAGGAAATATATGGCCAACAGAGATGGTCTGGACACTGGTAAAAGGCATACACTTTGTGGCATGCAAGGAGGACTCCAAGGGAAGCATTGTAGGACACAGAGGCAAGAGAGAAATTGTGTACCTGGGCTGGACTTGGAAGCACTCCAGAACATGAAGGGCTAGGTTGGTGAGGGACACAAAAGCTGGAAGACACCAGACCCACTCTCAAGTGCCTTACAGGAGATATGGGCTAAAATAATTCCTAGGCTAAGCTGTTCAGTGTTTTGTACTCTGTACAGCTTATTCCATAGGCTTTTGTAAACACAGAGACAACTTCCCATTAAAGAGACTACAGCTACCCCTGGACACAGAAATGCAGAGCCAGCAAGTTTCACACCCCTTTAATCACTTATGAGGGGTTAACTATAATCCAATCCTTTCTGTTTGGACAAGTTTAGTCTATATCCTTAAGGGTTGAGGGTTTGGGGGTTTTTTTGGGGTTTTTTTGTTTTTTGGTTTTTTTTTTGTCATGGATAGATTTTTGACTTGAATAATTTGGATATTTCCCCAATAAATCATCTTGCTTGCATTCCCCAGTTCAGCCTGCTGATCAGGTCACAACTGGAACACCTGAGTCAAGCTGGGACCACATCCAGGCTGACAAGTCCTTTCTTCTGAACCAATCATCCACCTGCACAAACCTGCAGGAATCACAAATATGTCTCTGCCTTCAATCCCACAGAAAGCATCACTCACAAAGATGCTCATTATCAGCTTTTTCAGGCTCCTAAAACAATGTACACAACCCCTGCTTAAAAATATATATACTCTAATGAAAAACTCTTCCTTACATGGATCCTTCATTATAAAAGGTATATATGTCCTCTGAATTCACATCAGCAACAGAAGTGTATGTTTGCATATTAAAAGTTCTCCCGCTCCTGCATGTATTCAAGTAGACACAAGCATTTCTGATACCCAGCAGACGTCAAAGTCTAGAGTGCATTTCAGATCATATAGATTTCTCTCAATAACTGTTATTTTCTGAGTTGACTTCTACAGAGAGTGAGAGGAAAAAAAACCCCAGTTTCATTTAGCTGCCAACTTCCAGTAAATAATGGACAGTGCTACAGAAGTTCTGCAGGAGTTCACTGCAAATGCAACTGCTCTGCCACCCTTCCCCATTTATCTTCCCTCACTGATAAATACAGCTCACAAATTTACTGAAGGCTCTGACAGTCTTGGTAACAGCTGTAATTTGCAAGCATAAATGTATCTTTGTGTCTGCATTGTAGATATTGGATAGCTCAGAAATTTCAGAACTGTGCAAACACAAGTTGGGATGCTGGATACAGCATGTACAGCATTTTTGGACAGCAGTGCTGAGTTGAACTGCAGTGAGTGCTTGTGCTCAACTGCAAAGAGCAAGTGACAAGGCTGGACGATTGCTATCCAATATCTCATCCTTGTAGTTATCTTTGGTGCTGGATTTCGGGTCCTCACCTGGCTGAACACTGCTTTTCATCTTGCCTCATCATCTACACCAGGCAGAACAAGGGGACACTGAAAGGGTCCTGTTTCATCCCCTCAGCATGTTTTTCCTTCACAGAGGTACACAGACATTGGGATATCAGTTAGTGTCACCCTGCATGTGAGGTGACCCTTGGGAAGCTAAATTAGCTAAGCTAGCTTAGCTTGGGAATCTAACCTGAGCCATATGTGACCTGCCCTGCTACAGGAGGAGACCTCTCCTTAATAGGGCTGAAATGAGCTAAATCCAATCATTGAAACTGGATTCAAGAGTTCCTCCATGCCATGCCTGGTCTCAGGGTAAAAAGGAGGTCTGAAGTTCTCTACAGCCACTTGCTTAAGCTCATCTTTCTAGCCATGAAGGCTGACTATGCTCCTTCTTCAGTCTCTGCTAGCTGTACCTGTAAGGTATTTTTGCATCATGCCCTATTTTCTCATCTAAGACTAAATCAAAACCTTCAGTCTCAATATCCACACAACTGGAAGCTCCATACTCTTTTTTTATGTATTGGGAGTAGCTAAAAAAAGATGTAAAACCATAGTGGTATTGACTCAATAAATCTTAATGAGTCGTTAACTTAATATATACAACCAACATGTTTTGCCCATGTGTTTTGTTATGTTTCATATGAGCCTGTCATGAGTATAAAGAAAAATTCATGCAGCTTTGTTTATACAGAAATTTGTATCTCTGACAGCATACTCCACCGTGGTATATCTCTTGTTACGGCAAAGGCCAGGAAGATATATAGAAATATATCTCCCTGAAGATCACCACAAACAAACCATGTTTGTGCATGCAAGCAGGAACAAGAGTCATGCTGTGGAAGCAGCAACATCTCAGAGTATGGTATTATGTCAAGGTGACTTAACTTCCCATTCAGATTCCCACTATTTGTCACCTAGTAGCATTCCCACTTCCGGACAGTACAAAAAGGTGTTCCCTTTTATCCCTGAAGAAAAGACAAACTGGCAAATGCTCCCATTTTACAGGGGAGATACATGTCCGTTCTGATGATAAGGCAAAGAATTTGATGAACTAGTGAGTACAGAAGGCACTTACTGAATTTAATTCACAAGTCCTTGGATATCAGTAGTAGGACAAGTATGACATAAAGATTTTGCTTTATTAAAAAAGGGATATTAAAATTTTTATCTTTGCCATGTGGCTTACAGTATCCCCAAGGCTTGCACTGGAGCTTCCCTCTACCATAAGACATTTCAGAGCTGCCAGCAGTAAATGTCAGGCACTTAACAGTGCTCATGTTAGTGCTGTAAGGTGATGCCGTTCAGAAAAACTAGAGAAAGGGCCTCTAAATTTCTAGCCTGGCTGCAGCACGGAATGTTTAGCCTCTGTGAAGAGCAACAGAGCTTCATTGACTTCAGCAGAACTGCTGCCACTTATATTGAGAGACATTTCTCTCCATTAGTTGTACATAAAGTACCTGTTTGAAATGTATGAGCTCTAATCACGGGCTTTATTCCTGACCTTCCAGCTAACATGTCTTTAAACACTGTATGTCTCTTGGTAGTGTACCTGCATGAGAATTCATGATATTGAGTCCATGTTACCTCTTCTGCTTAAGGCACATCAATACTTTTAGATTGGCGCCCAGCAGAAAGGCAGATGGTTTGCCCTGCACCACTGCCTTCATAATGCCATAATTCTGTGATTGCTAGAATAATTTAATAATAACTTGTCTCAACCTTTTCTGGGAAGCAAGCCTCCCTAAGAACTACTTGCACAGACTATCCATGCATAGAGAACAAATGGGGTAGAAGGTAGGTCAGAAATGTGCAGTCTTTGTGGTCTTAGAAGGCTTCACATTCTTCCTTGTAAATGTCCATTAAATAACTTCCTTTGTTTTACAAGCACATTTCAACAGCAGAGAACTGCTAAAAGCATATGCCACGCACCAATTAAAGGGAAGGCCATCAAAGAAGTTCCCTGGTTATTAGTGCTGCGTTACTGTTCATTAACAGTGCGCTCTCTCAGCTCCTTGAGGACCTCAACGCTATCCTCTATTGAGTGATAATTATGAAAGTAACTTTGGAGAAATCAATGTACTGGCTGAATCAAAGAAAAGGCAGAGAATATAACTGTGATCTCATTTGTTCCCAACCAACAGTAGCCATCAAATCATCAACTACTCATTTGCACCCCCTCAGATGGTACTCAAGACGACAAAGTCTTGGTAGAACAAGAAAGCTAAAAGATTCCATAAAAGGGTAAGACTAAACAAAGTGAGCATTAACAACCATAGGATGGTCCTGGCAGTTTGTAGACTAAGATAACAGACTTGCATGAAAACCTGCATAATTAAAATGCTCCTACACTCAGAGGTTGCCATTGATACGACTCTGCTAAGCCACTCACCAGGAAGCAGGAAACACTTGGTGTGTACTATGCAATACCTGAGTGCTCTGGTCATCACTTGTGTGA
>WEKW01001927.1:57604-78459 GCA_013389905.1 Sula dactylatra
AGGTGTTACAGGCTCCAATGGCTGAACTGCTTTTGTAATCAACTGATGCTTTAAGGAATAAAAGTGTGCTGGTGGCAATATCTCCAAGGTAAATGAAAGCACAATGAATCCAAGAACCATACATCTCCAAAGCTCTCCCTTGCTCCAAACACACAGACCTGCTCTCAGCTCTTACAGGACACCCAAATATTTTGGGCAAAGTCTGGCAAACAGCTCACCTTTTCTGAAGTGCTTTTGCATTTGCAGCTGCTTCATCAAAAAGTTCAAAGGTTATAAAGTCAGGATGCTTCAGACTCTTTCTCTTTCTCTTTCTCTTTCTCTTTCTCTTTCTCTTTCTCTTTCTCTTTCTCTTTCTCTTTCTCTTTCTCTTATTTCTTTCTATTCACATCTCTTTCTATTCCCACATGAGATGTTTTTAGAATTATAACAAAAAGTCTGTTCCTAGAGTCCCTGTTTCTGGTGTTCTGCCAAAGTGAATGCACTTGGGTATTTTGCAGTCTAGCCCTTTCAAACTTAGACAAATGCTGCTATTTAGATATGTTCTATCCAAAGTGCTCACATAGCACTCATCCCCAAAGTATCCAAGGGCTTCACAGAAATCATCAAAAACTTGTCAAAGTCTTTTCTAATATACTTTTCTTTTCTTTTTTTTTTGTCCCTGCACCTGGGAACAAGTGCAGAGAGAGCTGGGTGACAATTCATGCTTGAAAATGAAGAAAGGCAGAGAAAAATTAGGCTGGAGACAATTTCATCATCTTCCTTATTATTTTTGAATAAAAGACTATGTCTGGTATATTAGTTGTAATAAGCCATTGGATTGTTCCTTAAAATGCTGAAATCCTCTTCATGCTATAATTGTAATGATGTTCTTCCCTTGTTGGCTTTCAGATAAATATAAGCAGTACAGCAGCTGCTTGGTCCAGGGCTTGATTTAATTAGCTCCAGAGAGCCGGCTTGTGAGAGTGGAAGTGAAGCAAAATCCTATTCAGGTCCTAGTTTGAATAAATTGCTCCAGCTATGGAAGATGAAAATGCCAAAGAATTCTCCACTGTAAAATGGAATATATAGACTTTGCTGGTGCATGGAGGCAAGTGCCTATTTTGCTGCAAAAGCAGCTGTTTTGATCAGAGTGGGAATGACTTACGTCAGTCCTCATTTTGTAAGGCATTGGTAACTGCAAACACAGATTTGCTTATTCCGGGCAGTCATCAGCTAACTTTGGCAACCCCCAAATTGTGGCTTTCAAGGAAGGCAGCTTTATGAGATCCTAGTTGCTTTGCCACAAAATCTTACACAAGGTTTCCAAAGGATCCTCAAAAGACAACAGGGTTAAGCAAACTCAGCTTTGAGATGCGGTTATTAGCTCCTTCCAATGACCTATTGGACACCTGTATCCCACAATCAAATTTCAGGACCAAAATATGCCAAACTGTTGATTTAAGGATGTTCCATGATACTTCATATGGCAACAGCACAGTGTGGAAAGTCATTTCTGTTTAATGGGAAGCAATGATACAAGAGAAAAATGAATTTCTGTAAGACCTTTTTCTTCCCTCTTTGGTGGAAGAATTAAAACCTTCATTTTCAGCCCTTCCTCCAAACCTTCCAGTCTCCTCAAGAGGATAACTTATGTGCTGAAGAAATCCCATTCTCAACAAGTCCTCGAACAGCACTCAGACAAGGGACAAGAAGGAACAAATTAATATCAAATGGCAAAAATGAGGCTGTATGACAAGCTAGTGAGATACTTGAGCAGAAGAGATGATCTGGTGGTCCAGAGAGGTCTTAGGAGAGAGGACTGAATAGATATGATACAATGAGGGGAAAAAAGAGTTTTGCACTACAGGGGAAGAAGAGAACCATCACTGCTTGCAGAGATGGGTAGGAGGTTTGTTTATCGTAATGGTATCAAACACTGGAAAAAGCTATATTTTGCTAAGATACTTTTTATGGGCTCACACCTCATATAAATTAAATCAAAACCATTCCACTGGTCAGTCCATGGAGAGGATTTGATCTGCCATGTTTATATTGGTAACATCCTTTCATTTCATACTCTATAGATTAACCTACTGTGTTTAGAGAGAGAAAATTGTACTCTACTGTGCTAATGAATTTTTAGTACAGCTTGACAGCTTTGGTGAACAAACTGAAATAAGCTGGTTGTGTCTGTCCCCTGCACATCTTCATCTAGTGGAACATAGTCCCTATTTTATGATATTGAGCACTCAGTTTCAGAACTGGGCTCGCATCCAAGAGTTGCAAATTACTCTTCACAAATAAGCCAGACTGTGCAAGAGTTATTCTAGGTCAAGATTAGAAGAGCAAATTTTGATCTGATACTGAGCTGAGATTTGGTAGTGTTTGAAGGCATATAGCGTTTTCACATTTTTTTAAAGTGAAAAATTGAAACTTGTCACAGAAAGCAGATACTTTCACAGGAACACATCTTTTGCTGAAAACTTAATTTTTTTCCAGCAGAAAGCTTTTTCAGTCAGTGGATTCCAAGCTGGATTCCATGTGGTGGTTTGTGAGGCCACAGAAATGCTGCTCCATGTTCAGCTCCCTATGGAGTCATATTACCTTCACAGCTTTTCCAATTAAAGCTCTGATGGAAAGACTACTTGGTGGAGTCATTTGCACATGGAAAAGAGGATCCAAAAGAGTAGGGGAATCATGGGTCTAGGTGAAGCACTTCTAAAACACTTAGATGTAAAGGACTGATGATTTGGCAGTTAGTATAATACTCCATGAAATAGGAACATCACCATTTGGAAGAATTCCCTCTTCCAACTGCACTTTTTCATAAGGCTACTACACACACAAACACCAGAAGCCAAGAGACACTTAATTACTTTTGTCTCTAGATTTAACCTAGGAGTAGGCACATGCTTTTTTCCCAAGTTGCTGAAAAAGAAAAATACATACTGTCAAGTCTCTGATAGAAATTGCTGATAGAAAAGCTTAGTTGGAGAAGGTGACCGTTCAGAGACAGAACCCCATCTGAAACTATTAGAAGTCAGAAGGGTGCCTGCATCTTATCAAGCTTGTTCTTGAAGGTCTCAGAAGAGCTGGAAAAATATGCAGGCTTTATTTTATCCTATGGCTTGGCTAAATGACCTCATTATGGAAAAAACCACCCTGTTTCAGCCAGCTGTTATCATTTCATCCCCACCCCCCATGCTTATCTCCTTTGATGTTGAGCAGAATGTAGAGATTTCCAGAGACAAATGTGAGCTCCCCATGCTCTCCCTTAGCTAAACGGTGTGAAGGAACAGCCTTCTTCCCATACATAACCCTAACCACAAGCCTTACAGCTGCTCCAAAGCAAGCCACAGAGTCAGCCAAGAAATGCTTGTAATAGAGCAATCAGGAAGGTGCTGAGAGACCCAAATGCTGTTGCTGGGAAAAACACATTTCAGTCCTTCACATCTGGATCTCGCAATTGACAAGGTCACCTCATGTGTGGCCAGGGACACTGCCAACATACTTAGGAAGTTCACTGCTATCTTTCAAAGGTCACACTGCATGCATCATGGCAGAATCAAAATAGAAAATACAACTGGAGAGCAAAGCTATAGCAAATGGGGAAGAGTAATTACACGTCCTATATTTAGCTCATCTTTTCAGGGTGTTAAGTTGGAAAGACAGTTTTGAAGCTCAGCTGTAAAAATTCATATCTCATTTGTGTGCTTTTTTTATACTGTGTTCCACAAAAACATGAGTCACATTCTTACATAGTATGCCAAAAAAAAAAACCCGAAACACAGAAATATTTGTCCCAGAATAACAATTATTTTCCTTTCCATTTTCAAAGTTTCTTTAGGACAGCATATGCATGTTGTTTTCTTTAATTAGTCTTAAAAAACAGTTATTAGTGTGTGCATATTTATATTTATGTACAGTAAACTTGTATGTATATATGCACACAATAATCGGTCTATATGTGTAAATACATATACAAGTACATATGTAATATCTATAAACAATAAGCATATTATATGTATGTTTAGATGCCTGACAGTTCAGCTGAACCTCATGAAAAGCTCGTAATCTTCAAAACTAGTCTGTAAACTAAAAAAACACAGGTATCGTGAGGTTGTCTGGTTGCCAGGTCATACTAATATGGTAAGATACAACACATATCAGCTACCATGATCAGTCACTTAAGCTGACTTGACCAAGCCGTAGTTTAACTGAGGCCAGTTACATAATACACAAAATCATGTAATTATGGGAGCACAGTCCTGGGAGGTGGCTTGAAGACAAGCATCGGGCCAAATTCTCTTCTGGTGTAACCCTGGTGAAGCCATTGGAAACCTGCTGAGAATAAGCATGTCCTGTTAGGACACAAGAGCTGTGCACTTGCTCAGTGGCAGTCATTCACCACTCTGGAGGGCACTGGTCTATCCTCCTGATTTTTCCAGGAGGTTTATGGAAGCATTTCTGTGAAGCTCAGGGCAGATATCCAATTTGCCCATTACACCTGGATCCATAGTCTTTAAGGGCAGGTACCGTAGTTTCATTACTGTGGTAGCAAACCCTGCAGGACTACACAGCACCGGCTAAAGATGGAACAGTTCCCTCTCTGTCTCTGGATCCTACTGCAAAGGACAACTTTGGTAGCCAGGCTGCTACAAAGAAAAAGCTGTGCAATTCTTTCCAGAAGTGTCTTTCTGTCATTCTGCCTTCTAGGCACAGACTCTACCTTAGGATCTACCACACTGTGTCATGTTGCAGATGTTCTACCCAGAAGGTGCCTAAAACTGAGACAATAGCAACAGAAGTAATAAAAATATCAATATTTATCAGCTTCTTGTAGTCTGTTTCTGTTTTTTTTAAGATGTCAGCTCTTTGGGCAGGAAATACATATTTTTCCTTGGCATGCTTAGCAAATAATAACAGCAAATTGACCAAGAGGTCTTCGGACACGCTATGTCTGTATACATGTTCATACTTTGTTGTCCCATAGATCCTAGTCATAGGTTTAAAAATAACATAAATAAACAATTGTCTTGCTAATTAAATCCACACATGGACCCATGCTATGTAGATTCCATTTCAGCTGGTCATTTTATCACTTTTTGCACTTTACCTACAAAAAAGGTTTTGTGCTAGATTAGTACAGAGTAAGCAGATGAGGGTCTAGATAAGTGTAGGCAGTGTATGTGATACAAGGATGTGGACGGATAAACAAGCACGTATTTTTCGTTTGAATTAGGTTCTTTTCAAATCACTTTCCTAAATTCTCCTTCCTGTCCATTAAAGAAAATTATTAATTGAATAATCTATATTTGGCCTACAAGGAAAAAGGAGGCGATAGAAAAATATCAGCAGCTTACTCCTGGTATAAAAAAGGATGGAATGTACAAAATGCCAAGAAACTCAAGTGGGCAAGGGAGTTTTACAGGGAGATCATACAAATCAAGGGACTTGCAAGCAGGAGAAAACTATGCAGTGAACAACTGTGGAGATAGAGATAGGAGTGCTAAATCAATTATGTGAAGCAGAAGACAATGCATGAATTTGAAGAGGATAGGAGACATGCAAGGAAGGCAGTTACCAGCTTTGTTTCATGCAGGCCATGATGAGAGAACATGACTTTTGTTAAATCTGGAAATGAGGAAGCTACAGTAACCAGGAGAGAAGGTGCTAGGGTTTGGGTAACTTTTCTGTCTGAAAAGAGAAGACAGTTATAAAAGATTTCCTAGAGATAAAAATTATTCTACAAAACCAAGTCACAATTCCCTTACAGCATTCATAAATAGCCTAAAATCTTGTTTACAGTTGTAATTTCTATTTGATGGAGTTATTGTCAAAGAGATTAGCAATTCCTTTCAGTTCAGAGACATTTAAATTTAGCAGCAGGAAAAAGAAGTTTGTTGAGTGTGGAATCCACCCCTGCTGCTCCAAAACAATCAGAAACAGGAAAAAGTAATCAAAAGGGAGTTTTAATGAGTTATAGAGCTATTGTTTACTGGGGAGGGCTGAAAGCCTGAAGCCCAAGCCTGGAGGACCTCTGTGACCCTGCACTGCCTCTTGGTGGCAAAATATTTGCTTGAAATTACGTCAAAACAACACAATGTGTATGTCTGAAGGCCAAGGCGGGGGGGTGTGGTGTGGGGGGGTGGGGGTTAGGGAGTGGAGAAAAATAGTGGAAATTCCCTGAGTCTCTGAATGTACTGAAGGCTTTCCTTGAAAAACAAGACAATAAACAGCAGCTGTATTTGTACATTCAAGCTAACATATGCAGTGTCTCCCTCAATGGTGTAAAGGGGAAGACTGTATTTGCCAGACAGCCCAGGAAACAGTTGCAACCCTTTGCTCCACAGCCACCAAATGTGGGGGAACTGCAGGGCTGATCCTGCTGGGGCACAAGGCTGAAGGGGGCTGCCAGTGCATGTGCAAGGCCCAAGGCCCTCTGTGGCCAGCAATCCCAGGGCAAAGAGATGCTGCCATCGTCTCATAAGGCTGTCCAAGTGAAAGCTTCACAGGGGGATGAGGAAGCTCTTCTGGGGAGGGGCTGAAAACAGGAAGCTAATTTTTCCAAGGAAATAATTATGCAGAAGTGCTGGGTTTTTGAGGAAGGAGACTTATGTTGCTTTCCCAGAACTCTCCCTGAGGTAAAAAAGCACTTTAACTCAGTGCTAAAAAGCAACAGGACAATTTTACTGTGGTGCTCACCAGCAGTTATTTAATCAGTAGCATGTGTCTGAAAGTAGCCTGCTGCACCTGCCTTGTCAGGGAAAGATAGCATTCCCCTCTGCCTGTCCCTGGTGATTTCTTGGGTGGAAAAATCTCTGCCAAAATGCTCAAGATTTGCGTTTAATGCAAGTCACGCTACAGGGAATGGATACAGACCCCAACAGCCTTCCCAAAAGCATCTGAGTAGGAGGAATTCAATGGCTATAAAAATAAGCAAAAAGATGAATGTTTCCCAGAGAAAATGGGCACATTAAAATGAAGAAGACCTTTCCCTGGAGAAATAGCAATGAGCTCTGTGAACTGCTGGGACAGCAGAGTCAGTGGTGACAGGGGTGCAACATGTAACCTTAAGTTACGTAATATGAGAGATGACCTGCTCAGCCATGCACTGCATGACCCGGATAATGTGTTTACCTGTCCATCAGAGTGATATTCCCAACAAAACAATCCTATCAGGGTACCAGCCAGATCCTTGGGAAACGTACAGTAAGCATGATGGCCATGAGCTAGCTGGCCTATCTAGGCATTCATCTTCTGTCCTTTACATATTGCACTCATACCAGTTGGTGGCACCATGCACAGCTTTGCAGCATCCCAAGAGATTCCCCTGGCAGCTGAAAAGGGACACGTTTTGCACTCTGTGGAGCTAGACAGACAACTCACAGCAGCTTCCAGGTTAACAGTCCCCGTGCAAATTTTGGTTCTTCCAATAGGCAGCTAAAAAGCAAGCTTTTCCTTTGCATATCACACCCTGGCCAGCATGATGTCACTAACAACCCTTAAATTTTGTCATTATTGCCACAAATAATCAACGGAAGAAGGCAGGTGAGAGTCAGCTGCCCTACAGGTTACAGGGAATGCTGTTTGACACAGTACTCGACATTTAACACACGTGAAAATTGCTGTTGCTTTGTGTATCTGTTTCACCAGACAAAATGTCAAGCCAGACCGAGTATTTTTATTTCACCACCACCTACTGCACTATGAACAGGTTTGTTAAGCCCCCAGATTTTATTTCACTTTTACGTTTGCTAAAATTCCAAATAGCCATGTTTTATCTGCACAAGATCACTTAGTCGGGCATATGGCTTTCCAGGGAAATGTAAAACAATAGCATTGTCTAAATATAATCTTCTATTCACTCATATCACTCCACCAAGAAGCCAAAATATTTTAATTAGATAGAATGTGTAAAGTCAGCCTGGAAGTAAGATTTTAAAAGCAGGAAACACCCATAAAGAGACTTTCAAAGTGGCTACTAAAATTCAGATTCTTCAGCTTTTTGCAAGGCCAGTTAAATATTTTTAGCCCATGAACATCCACAGCACCTACAGCTGCCACTAGAGCTGTAGACAGTCAGCATTTCTGCAGGTCAAGTTCAAATGAGCTGAGGCTGGACTCAACAAAATTAAAGCATTCAGGTCCACTGACTGCATCTGAAAATTCCATATGCACACAATAATACATGCTTGCACATGTATATGCACACACCTGATTTTCTAGAAAATGTGCAGTCATGAGCAGTAGTAAGACCTACTAAGGTCTTGCACCACTATAATTAGCATCTGTAAGTGTAGTTCCATTTGGTATATCTATACAATATATATTAAGAAAAAGCTCACCTTGATGTCATGCATGTGTCTAAGTAAGACTGAAGATGTTTGTCACAAGTTGTTAGAAATATAATCTACAATAAATGCAATATAAATGAGCTAATAATGCACAGTTTCTCAGCTTTTACCAAGCTGGTAAATTTAGGTCCATTTCTGCATTTAGAATCATTATGCATTTGCACAGACTTACCAATACCTGTAAGAACGTCCTGTTTATATACATAAACAGAAGCCTAATTACAACCATTCTTAATATTTTTGGCACTTATTCTTCAAAAACACAAGCCCTCACAACCACTCATTCAGCTGTCAAACTGGAAAATGTCAGCATGTCTCAAAATGTTATTTACAAACGAAATGCAGGTCATCAGCTTGACCTTTGGAGCAGAAGAATATACATATATATTTAAGCCAGCAGAAATAATAGCTGTAGTTTCCTTTCTTGATGAAGAAAAAACATGTTTTGCCTTGTCTTATATCTGTAAGCAAAACTGGATCTGGGGAAAAAAAGACATATACTAAAAGGCACAACTACCCCCGCCTTCCTCACTGCTCACTCTCTCCTACAATTGTGTAAAGCAAGGAAGTCAAAGGCTGGTAGAGACTGAAAAACATGTTTTTCTTTGAAAGTCCATCCGCAGAAATATTTATCAGCTGTTGGCAAAACACATGAAAAATAATATTCTTTTTTTTAAAGCCAGAAACAAATAGGTCCTTTTTTCAGTGAAAAATGGAGGATGTTTGAAGTTCCTGCTGTAAAAAAACATGTTTTTTATTTGCTGCATTTGTTTTTTTTTACTGCTCACTGGAAGTCACTGAGGTCTTTTGCCACTCAGATCTGCAGTACTATCCAGTGTATTTTTGCCTCCCGGTCAGTCGCAGTCTTCCTTCTTCATGAATGGATGTCACCAAAGCAATGCATGGAAACAAGACTCTGAAAACCCACTCATTTATCCAATTGCTGTAAATAATTGTCTAGTAGAATGATCAGCCAAGGATGGGTATGTGGGCAGAGACAGGCTGTGTCTACACCATTCAGAGTAGATGAAGCAATACGACTCCTGGCAGACTGCCCTCAGAAAGGTCCCTGTTTTGGAGGATGAAGGAGCCACAATGGGAGCGGTCTCTGTAGAATACACTAGGTCCACAGCCCAGCCAAAGCCAAACCCCAAACCTTTCTCTGGTTTAACGTAAGCAGCCTGGTAGGTCTCAGGGTCCAGGATGGTCTTCTGGGTGTATAAGGACATTGTAAACTAGGAGTTAAATCCCTCTCACAGTCCACAGTGAGTCCTAGAAGCAGACCTCTTTCTTTCCAGCCTCTCTGGCTCCCTTCTGTCTTCAGCTCGCAGTAGAGAAAGTTGCTCCCAAAGGAAACACACTTGTTTTCCAAGTCCTTCCACACCAGTGCTCAACAGGATCTGCCAAAAATGGGCTTAAACTCTTCTCCCACCAACAGGTGACCAAGGAAGAAAAAAAAAGGTAGAAAAAAGTCCTTTTCTTTATTTTCCCACTTCTCTAGAAAGAAGTGTCCATCATGCTGAAATCACAGCACTTCACAAGACTGTGAGGGATCCTTCATTATGGCAGGAGGAAGGACACTTAGAAAATGTGAAAAGATGCAAAAATGTCCCAGAACTAGCATGGCTTGAATTCTAATGGCTTCAGTAAAGAGGTGTGCAGAGCACTGCAAGAAATTTAGAGGCCACTGTATCTGTGTTATAGTGATATAGAAGTAATGGGCTAAACCCACCCTGATACACAACTGATTCCATCACTGTTGCCTTAACTAAGGTATACAAAAAAATGTCCTCAGACTGACCATGAAAATGGTCTGTTTCAGCCACAGCTAGAGGAAACAAAAGGTGTCCTGGAGTGATGGAAACCCAGGTACCTTCCTGCAAAAAAAAAAAAAAAATATCCATAGCTATATCACAAACAGTTTATCCCACAATCCGGGCCATTGTGAAAAACGTTTCCATATTCTGATTACACCACTTTCATATTACCTCTCCTCATGCAGCGCAACATCAATTTTTAAGAGCTAGGTTTAGGTTTTTTTCCCCCAAAGAACAAGTCACAGAAACAGTGATGAACTGGAAACACTGTAGAAACAATCTTGTGTCTCATTACATTCTTCTTACGTTTATAACTAGGCTACAACAAGAAAAGGTTCATCCAGCCTGTATTTAGCTTAAAACCTACTGTTTCTTCACCTCATCTGGTGAGGGTAATGAAGGTGAGCTTGTCTGCTTTATGACCCGAATTGGTCAATCTATCAAAATAAATAGGTCCTCTCAGCAAACTTTGCTTCTCCCTTTAAAAGTCACTTGCAGTGAAAGGACATGCTTCTGTGTGTATGAAAATCACAGAAAACTTAATGAGAAACCCTTCTACTATAAGGCCTCTCTACCTGCTACTGGCAAAGGCATTCAAGTGGCCTGAGTTACAGCAGACATAAGCCACAAGTACATAACAGCTTCCCCCTGTGATCAGTAATACATAGCAGACTACTGTAGGTACAGACATACGCGAAATAATTAGCCTAGATTTTGAAGGCAGCCATTCTAGGTTCAACAGCATAGCTTGCCGGCAAGAAATCGGATAGTCTGAGAGGATCCTCCCCTCTAGCACTCTACTCTCAGGAAGTATTTGGTGAGAAAGGAGCTGAATGCAGAGGAAAGGATAACTTCTGAATGTTGCTGTGTCCTACTGCTCTAATTCCTTCAAGCCTGAACACCAGGAAGAATACTCAGACATCCAAATGGCTCAGTTATGGGTGGGGCAGACAGGGACAGCTCTGTGGCTTTGCATTTGCTGTGAAAGGTGATCGGGTAGGTAGAATCTGTGTCCAAAACCAAAAATAAGAACAAGGATTTCTCACCGTTTACCATTTTCACCTATTGCATTTGATTTTATTCAGTGAGGTGCACTTTAACCCCCTATCACATACAGCTGACCTGCATGCTTTTTTAAAAGAACCCACTGAATTTGAACTTTAAAGTCAAATTTTTGACTGCCTGTGCAAATACAGAATTACAGAATTTAATGCTCACTTCAGCTATGCTCTACTGGCTCTGCTAGCAATGGCCCTTCAGGGATACAAACTGCCAGTTATAAGCACATGTGTAGTTTTCTCCAGGACTACAATGGACTGCATTCAATCTACAAGTGATTTTCTGAAAGCTCCACTACAGACTTCTCAAGGAGGCCTGATCATAAGTGGGAAACTACTCAATGAGCAAAGCATGAGATGTCATATTTTTTAGTCATAAAATACTTGTAGGATACGAGAAGAGGTCATTTAAAAAAAAAAAAAAAAAAAGACTAAATCATATTAAGATACACCATGCAAAAAAACTGAGAGGTGACAAATATTGCAATGTTCAGTCACCTCTCCAATGCGACGGTGGAGGGACTATATTACAAAATTATGTTCCAGAGGTTGCTGACACAGGATCAATATTTAGTCATGAAGATGAAAAGCATTTACAAATGCTTCCAATGGATAGGATTATCATCTGCTAATTAACCTCCAGACTGTTTAATGAGGCAGCAGCATGGGCACAGAGGGGTAGGAGCAGTGGTGCAGAGGGAGGCACTTTCCAGCCTTCAGGGTAGATTATGGCTTGAATTATGATCTCCCACTGTATTTGTATGGCACCCCAGTGGTTAATAGGAGCCTTCTTTGTCCAGGGGTTGCTGCGGAGACTGTTCCTGTACCTCAGGAAGCAGGGAGAAGAGAAGTTTCCTGTTTTGAAGAAGGTTTAAGAACTATTTTCCTCCAATCGGGCAGCAGATGCCTGGGCAGGAAATGGAGAATGCAGCTGCCAGCCCCACTCCAGGTCAGGGGCTGTGCTAATCAATGCAGCCAAGGTTTACCATAGCCCAAAAGGCCCCAGTGATAAGTGGGTCGCAGAGTTAAGGGGAGGACTTGTGGTGGAAGGTGCCTGGAACGAGACTGATACTGGAGCGAGACCAAAACAAATCCAAATACTGAGAGGAAATGGGCGTTTGGCTTCCTCCCTATATGTACCTCTCACACAGCACATTGCACCCAGTATATGGCCCTGATAAAAATGAGGCATGTAATTAATTGTTGTGGTTCAAAACAATGCTCAGAGGTAGCAATAGTCATCGTTGCTGCAACCTTTTGTCTTGTTGATGATTCACTCCCAAGGGAGACTCGCGTGCATGGGGGTGTCAAATGCATGGTCCCATCAAACGCAGGAAACCAGTCAAAATTTCTTCAGCTGGGTGGGGTTTTTTTTCCCCTTTTTCAAACAGAATTTAGCCAGAGTGTTTGCTGACCTCCAGGAGTGAAATTCAGCTCTGGCACCAGTGAAGCTAGAACTGCTGTTGACACAGTTTATGCCAAGTCTCAGCCTTTTTGACTCAGTGCCCAATTTTTATTTCACTGACATCACTTTTACACCTGCATAACATTTGACCCTCAATGGTATTGCTCCTCACTTACACTTGCTCACTTTGAGTGATGTCTGAGGCACCCACGTGGCATCTTTCAGTTCCCAGCTCACAATTTGATTCTCTGTGATGTTATTTCCTCTGGTGCTTTATGTAACAGACAGCATCTGAGAGGGCGTGAAAGGCTGGAAAAAAACAAGACTAATTGCAGTAGGTAAATCCACAGAAGTGTATTTTCAGCTGCTTCTCTGTTTGTTGCCAGTAGAACTCTACTGACATTTTGCAAATATGGGCACTAAGTAATTTGGAGTGCAGGATTGTCACATCCCATTGAGTAAAGATAAACATGTGTTTGGACACATACTTGCCCAAGCTAAGGTACATTAAATGAAGCTTTGCCTGCACAAGACATGGGCCAAAACTGAACAAGGACTTGACAATTAGGAATCTGGGCAGCTGAGAAGGAAAGAAAATCTCCATGGCCACTTGAGAGGAATATAGGAAGGTTGTCAGGATATGCAGAGATGCAACAAGGAAGGCCAAGGCCCACTTGGAACTAAATCTGGCAAGGGGTGTCAAGGATAACAAGAAGGGCTTCTTCAAATACAGCAGTAGTAAAAGAAAGACTGGGGAAACTGTGGGCCTGCTGCTGAAGGAGATGGGTGCCCTGGTGACACAGGATGCAGAAAAGGCAGAGTCACTGAATGCTTTCTTTGCTTCAGTCTTTACTGCTAAGGCTGGCCTTCAGGCATCTCAGCCCCCAGAGGTGAGAGAAAATCTGAAGAAAGGAAGAAAATCTGAAGAAAGGAAAGAAAGATCTTCCTTGGTTAAGGAAGATTGGGTTAGAGATCATTTAGGCTAACTGGATCCTCACAAATCCATGGGCCCCGGTGGGATGCACCCATGAGTGCTGAGAAAGCTGGTGGATGCTGTCACTAAGCCACTCTCCATCATCTTTGAAAGGTCATGGAGAACAGGAGAGGTGCCTGAGGACTGGAGGGTAGCCAATGTCACTCCAGTCTTCAAAAAGGGCAAGAAGGAGGGCCCGGGGAACTATAGGCCAGTCAGTCTCACCTCCATCCCTGAAAAGGTGATGGGGCAGTTCATTCTGGAGGTCATCTTGAGGCATGTAGAGGAAAAAAAGGTTATCAGAAGTAGTCAACATGGATTCACCAAGGGGAGATCGTGCTTGACCAACCTGAGAGCCTTTTATGATGGCGTGACTGGCTGGGTAGATGAAGGGAGAGCAGTGGATGTTGTTTACCTCGACTTCAGCAAGGCTTTTGACACTGTCTCCCATCACATCCTCATAGGTAAGCTTAGGAAGTGTGGGTTAGATGAGTGGACAGCGAGGTGGATTGAGAACTGGCTGAACGACAGAGCTCAGAGGGTCATCATCAACAGCACAGAGTCTGGTTGGAGGCCCGTAACTAGCCGTGTTCCCCAGGGGTCTGTACTGGGCCCAGTCCTGTTCAACATATTCATCAATGACCTGGACGAAGAGACAGAGTGTACCCTCAGCAAGTTTGCTGATGATACAAAACTGGGAGGAGTGGCTGATACCCCAGCAGGCTGTGCTGCCGTTCAGTAAGACCTGGACAGGTGGAGAGCTGGGCCCAGGGGAACCTCATGGAATTCAACAGAAGCAAGTGTGAGGTCCTGCACTTGGGGAGGAACAACCCCACGCACCAGTACAGGCTGGGGGTTGACCTGCTGGAAAGCAGCTCTGCTGAGAAGGCCCTGGGAGTGCTGGTGGGCAGCAGGTGGATCATGAGCCAGCAACGTGCCCTTGTGGCCAAGAAGGGCAACGGTGTCCTGGGGTGCATTGAAAGGAGTGTGGCCCTATCCTCCCCCTCTACTCTGCCCTAGTGAGGCCACATCTGGAGTGCTGCGTCCATTTCTGGGCCCCACAGTTGAAGAAAGACAGGGAACTACTGGAGAGAGGCCAGCAGAGAGCTACGAAGATGATTAGGGAATTGGAGCACGTCTCTTATAAGGAAAGGCTGAGAGACCTGGGTTTGTTCAGCCTGGAGAAGAGAAGACTGAGGGGGGATCTTATCAATACTTATAAATATCTAAAGGGCAGGTGTCAAGAGGATGGGGCCGGAATCTTTTCAGTGGTGCCCAAAGACAGGCCAAGAGGCAATGGGCACAAGTTGGAACACAGGAAATTCCACCTGAAATTGAGGAAAAACTTCTTTACTTTGAGGGTGAGCAAGGGTGGAACAGGCTGCCCAGAGAGGCTTTGGAGTCTCCTTCTCTGGAAATATTCAAACCCCGCCTGTACGCGGTCCTGTGCCCCCTGCTCTGGGTGTGCCAGCTCAAGCAGGGGGGTTGGACGGGATGATCTCCAGAGGTCCCTTCCAACCCCTACTATTCTGTGATTCTGTGTGAATGAGTGGACCCAACTGTGGCATTGTATAAGCTCTCAGATTTTGTACTACTGCCTACAAATATTCTTTTTTTTTTTTTTTGCAAAAATACTAAGCAAGAGAAATCTCAGAAACTTGACGCGTCGGGGGAAACTTGATGGCACCATGAACCTGAATGGAAGCACATAAACCTCCTTCCTGAGAGGACTGGTGCTCCTGCTACGGGCTGTTTAGTGAAAATCGTGAGTGAAACGATCAGATGTTCATTTGATTAAGTGAGAGTCGATGACATATTTAGAGTGTTTCACAGTTGTAAGGAATACAAATACAGACTGGTCTCCCAGGATCTGACTCCACTGTCCTTCTAACCTCCCTCTCCTAAGGCATTCCGGGGGCTGTACACATCAACTATCCTTCAAAATCTAGTATCTCCTGCAGTCTGTGATGAACTCCCATAACTAGATAATGGACAGCATGTTTTCAGTGTTAGTCATGAATAACTGGTAATTATAATCCCTTTTCTCTTCTTGCAAAAAATAGGCACTGAAAAAAAGGTATGTTACAAAGTAACAAACTGCTGGTACAGGAGAGAATAGTCATCACCTTGGAGCTATAACTCTCCTGTTCTTCTCTTCCTCTCCACTCCCTTTGTATTTGTCTTCATTTGTCTTCTCTTGCCTTTGATTAGGATGTAAACTCTTCAGGGCCAAGACTGTGACATATGTTTGACAGGTCCTTTGCTATCAGTTTTTAATATAAAGAAGAGCACAAATGTATAGTGAAGGCAGCAAGCAAACTGACTATCATAAAAGATACATTGGTGCTCAAAAATAGGAAGAAGTGATATTTATATGCCAGAAAGTGTTGTACTGAATTGCATCGAGATAAGGAGATAATGCTGTCAACTTTCAAAAAAGCAAGCTTCACTTCAGGACACTTTTAGTTTAACTAGTTGATGGGCTCCTGGAGGGTCAAGGATTTAATCTCAGTCCCCAAAAGCTTTGACAGCATTTGTTTGAATTTCTCTCTTCCAAAGAAGGGATGACCATTAATCTTTGACATCTCATCCAAGGGATAGTCCTTCAGCTTCCTTCTGTACCAACAGCTCTCAAAAGAGCAGTAACTTCAAACTGCAGGATCCTGGAATGCCACAGTGCTACAGACCTAAGACATGTTCCTGCCAATGCACCTTAAATCCTAATACAACACCTCTCTGGCAATGGCTCTCGTGGCCAGTGGCAAGCTGTCATGTACAGCACTCCCTACTGTTCTGGCTTTGAGCCTCTGAGTGTCGGGCAGGCTTTTGAGCAGAGAGGAAAAAGAAACCAAGGAAGTGAGGGAGAGACGACATACCAGTCCCTGCAGGATATACAAAGTTCCACAGACACAGGAATTTGTCATCAGGCAGCAATGACATCAGTCTACAACTGCTCCCAGTGCTATTCCATCACAGATGGAATATTTAGATATTTAGATAAATATATAAAAAGTGTTAACCTACCAGTATTTACCATAGGCGGCTATTACTATACTCAGCTCATCACAGCTGCCCACACTTTACATTCAGTTTTCTCTGCCATCCCAAGGAATGCATGTGGTCATTAACACGTATTCACTTTTTTTCCATCCTGCTTTAGTAAATTATTTCACTTTCTGTGGCATGCAGCAGCAGCTTACCCATGAAATGAAATACTTATATACAATAATGTTAAAGCAGACCTGATCAGCATTAATCCATGCCAACATAACAGACTTTCCCCCATATATTAAGCCTTTCAGATGTCCCAGGCACCCTTGCACAGATAAACACAATGGATAGCTGCCTTATGTATTCTGCCCTACAGATCTACACCGTTGGGCTTTGCCAGATCACCAACAAGGGTGAGTGCTGTTGAACTACCTCTCCCTGTCCCTTGGCTTCCTGGGTGGCATACTACCAGCTAGAATGCACCAGGAAATATCAAAATAACATGAAAATAGGTGCTTTTCAGGTAGCTAAGACCAAATGCATGTAAAGATTTAATAAGGCAATGTTTGCTTCTGGAATTGTACCTACTAGGAAGTAGGAAGTTTAGTTCAATGTCATTTTGGGACCAAACCCCTCCCTCCTTCCCCAGTGATATATTCTTAGTTCCATGCCAGAAAATTTCTTTTAGGAAGGCCACTGACACCAAAACAGTAAAAAAGAAACCCCCAAACCCAAAACCCAAACCTGTAGACCCTAATGAAGTAGAGAATGCAGAGTGAAAGATCATGAAAAATGCTCTGAAAGACTGCTTATAATGAAGCAGACCTCATCTTAAAGAACACTTCTACGTAATAACATAAAAATTAGGATGCATACGTAGTGTAGTATGATAGACAGCGTCTCTAGAGCTTCATTAAAATGGCAAGCAGAGTCCTAGTTTATGTTACAATGATAACAAATAAGACTCCAACATGCCAGATGATAGCTCTGATCTAATAGGGCACTTAAGCATAGGGAGTATCCCTACTTAAAACAGATTATGCACTTGCTTAGATTTAAGCATGTACTTAAAACATCTGCTGGATGGGGACCTATAAGCCTAGAATGTTCACCTGAGTTTTAAAATTCATCGAACATTAAATGGATAATTGGATTATGTTTTGAAGGAAATCCTTTGTTAAAAGTCATATTATTATTCAAAATTAGTTGGAATTATTTAAAAAATACAAGCTTCATTTATTTCAGTAATTGAGCAATGAAAAAAAGACATCTCGATTTCAATTCTAGTCTATTAAGTCATGGATTCTCCCTGGGGAAGAAGATTCCTCTGTGCTGAGCTCTGCTTGTTTCAAGGGGTGTTTATGGGGTGTTTATGTGGTGTGGCCTCCACTCTTTCATACTCTTCATTGCAGTATATGCCTGCAAAAGTGGAGATTCCTCTTGGCTGCAAAAGTTTGATTTGACCCTTCAGCATCTCCTGAACATGTTCAGATGCATTCACCTTCCCTTGTAATACACATCATTCCCCATTATTTTTGAAGAGGGTCAGACGATAAATGGACAAATTTTCAAGCAGTACTTTTATGGTACTTATTTGCATTTAGCTATAAAGCTCCTAAAGCTTTTCATCATTTCATCATTTCAACAGGAAATTATATCCTGGATTGTCTTTTAGACTGACAATAAAGAGCATATAAGCCTTTTGCTTCCTAAATATACTTTCGATTTTTTTTAAGATAGTGATCACCACACAGATGTTTGTTTCTTTTTCCCTGTTGTACCCAAATTGTAGCTTAATTGCCCGTGCAGCAGAGTCCAAAATTAGTCTCATCTGCTCAAGAATACAGTCCTTGAACATCACAATATCTTGTAGCAGTGCATGTGTTGCATTTTTAACCAACACAAACCAGTTCAAAGTTCAAACCAATCAGATCTGATGAAAGAGAGGAGTCAGCGACTGCTGGAGGTATCCTGGCACCCTGCCCTTTGCGGCAGGAAGCAGATTTGAGAACAGGCAGACAGGAACTTGTGAGAAGCACTCACCCTTTCCAGAGCTAGGTCACAAAACTAATCATGGGTAATGCCTGCCCCACAGCCAGACTCTGAGGCACTGGCATAATGCTAGGAGCAGGAGTTGTGCCCTTGTTGTTAAGTATATGGTTCTGCTGGAGTGTTTAGCTCCTTTCACAGAAAATGGGAGAGAGAAGAGTCATTCTTTGCTTCATGAAATTTTTCACAGATTGGTTGTTTGGATCAGAACCTATGAAGTATCATAGTTCTTTTCCCTACAACAGACCAAAAAGGATTTTAAGTGAAGGGCACATTAGAAATAGCACAGCAACTACAAGACCACCTGGTCTATTTGCAGAATCTCTTTTACAGAGGCTTTTGCTAGTAACTTACTTAACCAACATTTTTCCATTAGGTATCTAGGTGTGAGAAAACTTCACTACTTAGACTATGTTACTCAGGTTAATAGGAAAGTCCCCCAAATTCTGCAGCCCGCATTCTCAGTTCTTCTAAGAAAACGTGTTTCTTTCCTTCCTGCTGCCTCCTCCCCTAGTGCATTAGTATTTTGCAGCTGTCTAACTAAAAAGTTATTCTCCTGGAAGACATATTTAAGGAAATTTTTCCAAATCACCTGTACTGTGCTTGATTTTTTACTTGTCCTTTCTTTTCCATTGTGTCCCGTAAACTTTTCCCCACAATTTGCAAGACCCTAAATCTGCATTCCTGAAGCTGCTTCAGATTATGCTTTCTAATTGACATTTATTTGTGTTGATTGACACAGACATCAAGGCTGCAGCTGGCAAGAATAAATCCAGGACCAGTACATGAAGACAGGAGAAGGCCGAATGACTACAGGCCATAGGTGGGCCAAGGAGACCTGTTTCATTCCATGCACCAGGGCACACACCAGGCATGTTATGCTATGCGGGAATATATAGGCCTTTTCATCTCCTCATCTGTGTCAGTCAGAGTAGTAATGAAAGAGCTGCTACTGTGAATTTACGCATCTCCAAAACCATGCAAATCCTTGATTAGGGGTGTAGCGATACAACCAGAGTCCCTTAGAGGACCAGAACCCAGCATTCCTGGATACCAGCCTCAGTGGGAGAGACTCAAGCCCACAGAAAGAAGGGTTGAACTCCCGTTTCCCTCACTGCTTGCTTTCTCTCTTCAGAGGTCTGTGCACTAATGTGCAAGGCACTCTGCACCCCATCAGTCACAGTGAGACAGCATTGAAAGGTCAGGAAAAAGAGCTTTGACTATACTACAGAACATCTGCCAGCAGGATGGTGTTAGTTATCGGGTACTTTGCAAAAGCAGAACTAACAGCATCTAAAATGAAGTTGCTCTGGATGGTGTTAGCAATAGTCCTGGCTTCTGTGGGATTCACACTGTAAAAGCAGGACCTGACTGCTTCACACACACCCCGGCCTGGACACTGGGCAGGGACAATGTGCTGCTTCTCCCCCTCCCCAACCTGCTGGCATAGAGGGCTCTGGGCTGGCTTCGAGCATCTGTCCTCCCTTGGGGAGGAATGGCCCCTCCCTGATTAGGGAAGCGACCCTTGGGGTGAGCTCAGCCCTCCTGGGGTTTCTTTGCCAGGGGAGGGAAATTTGTAAAGTTGTGCTTTCTTGTGTGAGCAATACCAACTCCACTGGGAAAGGGAATATTATGCCACGATTGAGAGGGAGGGAGCAATCCAACCTTGTCTGGGGGTTAGTGCTACTGCCAGCCTGAAAACAGGGAGAAGGGCCCAGCCACAGGACGCCTGTGTTAACTTCATTGAGCCAGGACCTGGTTTATGGGAGAGGGGAGAAGACAGCAGTCTGGGGCTGTCTGAAACTGCTCTGAGCAAGCGTGGTTTGCATGCGAGGGACCGTCCGTGATTTCCCTGCACTCAGACACCGCTTCCAGCAGCAGGTGCTGTCGGCTCCGCAGGGATGCTCCGGGTCAGGGGAAAACGCCCGGGGCGGGGCGGGCGGGGCGGGGCTGGGGAGGAGGGGAGCTTCCCCGAGCCTCGTTCCCTGGGGCTTCCTGGGCTGCGGCGGTCGTATCCCACGGGGGAGTGGAGCGGCGGGGGTGTGTGGGAAGGATGGAAGAGGGGGTGAATGGATTGGGGAGGATGGATGGCTGGGAGGGTGGAGAGCAGGGAAGGATGCACGGGAGGAAAAGGATGAAGGGGAAAAGGATGGAAGGGGAAAGGATGGATGGAAGTAATGGAAGGAGGGAGGGGAGATGGAAGGAGGGATGGGGGTGGAGGAGATA
>WEKW01001927.1:79148-96603 GCA_013389905.1 Sula dactylatra
CCGTGCCACCGGAGCTGGTACCTCTCCGCCCAGGGCCGGCCCTCCTCTTCCCCGCACCCCGGCAGGTGCTCACTGGCTCCCCGCGGGGCACCGCGCACCCCGGGGCCGTGCATGCCCCTTCGCTGGCCCTGCCGGGACGGGGACGTGCAGCCAGCCCAGGCGAGGCGGGGGGATCCGGGGACAACCAGACCGGCAGATCGGGGGGGCCGCGCGTGCTGAGGGACGCAGCTCTGCGCCCACTCGGCCTTCGGACACGCTCAACCCTTCACAAAGGCTCTAGGAAATTTGCTGTGACTTTCTTTCCGAAAGTCTGTTTTTTGGGAAGGTAATGTTTTTTGCAGAATTTTCTCTCCAAGGCAAACCCAAACCCTTCCTCCTTCCGTTAACTTCCCAGAATTTTTCCTTGGTGGAAACTGGGAAGGTGAAAGAGACAGGATGAGAAGGGAACAGATATTAAAGACAAGGCGTTCAACAGTTAAACATTAAAAGAAGTCACTGGGAAGTTGGGACAAACTTTAAATTCTCCGCCAACACTTTCTGACTTTCAAGGGCGAGGCATGTGTGTAAAAAACCAAAACAATCCAGGAAACAATTATTACTAATTCCAGAGTTATTTAGAAAAATCTAATGCTGCATCTAGATTTAAAGAGGAAGAGAAACAGTCCCTTTGTGTTAGGCCTAAAATTTTCCACTGTGTTTCCTTGTTCCAGAAGGTGGGTGTCGCTGGGCATCTCACTTGCACGGGTACATCCTGAAGCCCATAGATTTCACCGCTAGATACCTTGCCCTACAACTGTCATGCGCTGGGAAACTGTGAATCATTGTTTGCCAAAGCACTGGAACATAGGATTGGAAAGGATCTTCTAGGTCAAACAGCTTTCTGCTGTTTTATCAGCGTGTCATAGCACTCTTCAGAGTTTAAGGCAAAAGGTTCTCTTTCCCCTGGGAGCGGGGAGTGAGATACTCTCCTACCCCAAAAGTGGTGACCTTTCCATTCTATTTTCTGGTCCTGTCTGGACCAGACTCTGTCCCTCCCAGGAGACAGACTTATTTGAAAGTTAAGTGAGCTGGCCAAATATTGCTTTAGCCATGATGCTCCAACCTCTCTTTCTTCATCTCTCCATTATTTAAAACAGACTGGCTCTAATCTGATCCTGTTGTCAGTGGAAGAGCAGTGTAAGGAATATCAGATGTATCCATTTGTAAAGACTTAAATTTTATTAGCAGTTTTTATTTTTCAGGAATGTAGAACTGAATGGGACTATCTTCGTTACCAAAAGCAGTACCTATTGTTGCAGAACACAAGATCATATTACTCCTTTTATTAATTCATCAAATTATATCTTAAACCAAAACTTCTTAGGTAGCTCTCCTGCTATTTCTCTCACAAAACTGAGAACCTCTTACCATTGCTAGTTCTTCTAGTTTCCAGACTAGATTCATTGCCATTTATTCTTGTGATTACATTGTCCTTTTGCTTAAAAATAGTTCTTTTCCTCCTCTGGTGTTTACCTCCAGGTTGTATTTATAGAGTGCTCATATCCCTTCTCAGCCTTTGTTTTGTACATTCACACAATGCAAGGAATGTCTCTCCCATCAGTGCAAAACAGAACTTCCTACTGAATCTGAAGGAGAGGGGCATTTATTAACTGGAACAACTCAGGGACTGGCATTAGCGATCTTTGTATTACAGTAACTACCAGTAACCAGAGTCATATGAGCAGGCATACATGGCAGCCTTGATCCCACAGAAGTTAAAATAATGACAGACAGAAAACAGGAAGGGAGATATGGATTATCCTCAGAGATGCGGAACTGATGTGAAAAGAAAGATGAAGCAATCCACCCAAGGTCACAGGAAATCTGTGGTAAGAGACAAGAGACAGACCCCCATCTCCCAGCCTCAGACATAGGACCTTCCAGCCTCTAAGTACTGATTTGATTGCCAGGTGCTGAAATGATGCTGCCCATAGGAAGAATGTACAGATGTTAGACTCCATATTGTTCAGAGGTGTAAGCAGACTATATATTCTATCAGCCGCTGCTGAAAGTGATGTAGGAAAAGCTGCCATCTGTACCTGTCAGAGAATTTTAACCAACATCTGCTTTGGCTCCTAGGAAGCAATATATGATACAACAGGTGAATATAAGCTGTCTGCTGCAGTGTGAACTTCCTGTTGTGAAATCACAGCCAAATTGGAAATATCACTTAGAGTTACATCAAAAAGAAATATATGCCAGTAGTTTAGAACCAAGATTATTTAATTGTCATGTACATGTGGTTTTTCATAGTCAGGCCCCCCAGCCTTACCAAGACTTGTATGTACAGTCTGCTAGAGACAGTGAAAATGCTGGAGAATTGTCAGGATCAAGATTTTTTGGTGTTGAAATTCATCCTTTTCTGATTATATTGTCTTAGATTTTTCCCGTTCCCCAGCAATGTCTCTCTATGGGATGTTATGCTGTAGTATTATATTTACAGAAGGCTGCAATAAAGTTATATACTAAGAGAAATTTGTAAGCTATTGATCTGATATCCCAGAGTCATAATGCATTGATCTAATCATAGAGGATAGATTCCAGTAACTGTACAGAACAGCATTTTATTTCTGCAGTGGGATGTGCTCTGACAGTCCAGCTGTTAATATTTCAATTAAGATTTGTAAGAAGACAAAATTCCCATGGGATAGTTACTACTGGCTATAGGTCTGCCTTCACACTAGGGCAGCCTTCTTGCCATATACAGAGTACTTTTGATCACACATTTGAAGAACATACACTGATAAGAGAGGACAGATGTTTTTCAAAAGTATCAGACTTACACAGAAGCTGAAATACCATTCTCATAAATGTCTGAGGCATTCAGGAGCCGGTGACCTGCTGGCTTTGAACAGGACCTCAGACCTCAAGTGCCTAAAGCCCCAGTTCTCAGAGGACACATAAGCATCTAATCGCTGTTCAAGTCAAACTGGGAACTGATACCTAAATCTGGACTGAGGTCCCATTTGAAAGGAAGACTTGCACTCCTACATAATTAGAAAAATCCTAGTCTAACTAACTTTTCCATTTCAACCGACTCCCATGCAACTGTTTTCATTACTTAAGCAACTTTTGTCATTTCAAACTTTTCTCTGAGAGTGTGAAATAAGTGATGCATTTACGTGCTGTAAACCAAAGAGAACTACTTTTGCAGTGAATATTGCAAAATTAATGACATTGCAGTTATTTACAGTACATCCTGGGGTTCTGCTAGTGACATGCACTGGTGTTTTATGAGTTGAACCCCTCAAAGGGATTATTGTTTCCTTGCAAATCATGCTACCTCATCTATTTAATCTCCAACATATTGAAGCAGGTTACATAGCTTATGCTGGGTACTTAATTCAGAATGACATTAAAATGGCTTATCTACATAGGCAGCTTAAACACACCCTCACTGTCTGACCTGGACAGCTGGCAGAATTGTAATTACAGGTTAGAACCTACAGCTTCCTGTACTGGAAACGTAATAAATGAGTTTTAGGAGACTCTGTGCTTGGCTTGCCTTATGTTCCTGGCAGCATTACTATAGTGGTTGGTGCCCATGTTCTGGCCAGGTCCAAAGCCAGCTCTTCATCTGCAAAGAAGAGCTGTCCATTTCACTTGCAGTGAAGCTCCATGTGTTATTTTGATAGGAAGCTCTGTCTACCATTCTCTCAGAGCAATTTCTTCCCTAAGGAATAAGCACCATGGTCAAAATCTTAACCCATGTATTAGACAAGCTGAAATAGACACAGGTACAGGATTTCCTCTCTGTCCTGCTTTGTAAGAACTTGGTGGTGTTTTGGTAGCTGAGGTGTGGAAACTTCTACCTATGACTGCAGAGTGCAGTCACACTGTTTCCATGAGTTTCTGGGTCTGTGCAGCCCTTGGCACACATGGCTTTTGTCAACGGTATGAACTCTTAGACAGCACTGTCATTCTCTGATGTGAGAGGGAGCATGAGCATGATGGCTGCTGGTTTAGGTTAGGTTCTTTGTTGTTTCATGTCATTGCCTAGTTCATAAAATAGAAATGCTGCCATGAAATAATTTCTGTGCTTCCTGGTCCAATTATTTTTTATGTCTATAATAGTGTTTCAGCAAGTGGCATGTAAATGAATTCCTATATTTACTGCTATTCTTAAGACTGCTTATTCTCATTTCCTCAATAGTGGGACTTTGCTTTCTTCAAATGGGGAATTGATGGAAGAAGTTACAGATTTGCTTGATAAAGGCAACTGTATAGATGCAAAGATATACACTGATGTCTGTGTAGTATGTTAGTAGTGCATTTTGGTTCAAGAGAAAAGCATTTATATAACGGAAATAAAGTCTGGGTTAATTAGACTGAGGACTGGCTAATTGGCAGTAGCAAATCTCTGTAGTAATCTCTCTAACATTGGTGGTATGCATAGTGCTGGGACCAGGATTATGTTGATACTGTCCAACATTTTCCTTGGTAGGAAAGCAAACAGAAAAGTATCAGATGGCAAAAGTTCACTTTATAATGTAAAGATTGGTGAAAGGGTAATTAACAAAGTAGGCAGGACAGTTATATAAACAGATCTGGATCATTAAGTTAGATCCATTCAAACAAATTACACTTAATGCATATTATAAAGCTATCAGTTTAGAGACAATGAACAGGCAACACAGCCTGAGAACAATTTAGAGGTCGTCATGGACAAGCAAGTCAACCAGATACAGTAGCAAGCTAATGGAGGATGGTGAGAACTGGGTCTAAGAAACAACTGAACTCTGTAGACAGCATCAGCAACACCCAGTGTGGAATTCTTCCCATAGGTCTGCCCCATGTATTTTATAGGGGCTATTGGAAAATTGGATAAGGTTCAGAAAAAAATTTGAAAGAAAACACTTCAGGGAAGGCGAAATTGTCCAACTACAAAGATTTAATTAATTAGTTCATTTGTTCTGTTTACCAAAAAGAAGAATGTACCAAGACATAGCTGTAGGGAAGTAGATGTCTGCTCTAGAGAAATACTGAATAATAAAAGGGTGTTTAACCCAGTGGAAGAAACAATAACAAATGCTGGAGATAGAAGCTGGAGATAGAAGCCAGGCAGCACTAACTGGAAATAAGGGCTTTTTTTTAAAAATGAGCAATTCATTACAGGAATAAGATAAGGATGATGCTAAGGTATATAGTCCACCTTTTGCTGACTTCAGACCAAAGCCTTCTAGAGGACAACTTTTAACTTTATTCTGATATAGCTGAGTGAAATTATACATCTCCTGATCAGAGCTGAACAAGACTTTCTGATGCCCTTGTCTGGATATTCTCCCTCTACCTCCCGTTTCTCAGGCACTTGCCATCTGTGGATTTCTATCCTTTCTTCTTGGGCAGAAGCAGTGACAGACAGGACTTGCATGCATTGGTTTCCACTGGGATTCTAGGTTTGGTGCAGTCTCATCCCACTGTTGCAATGTGGGCCCTCCCTCCACCTGCATTGTCACTTCCATCCAAAAGCTCTGCAGATCCCTGAACTATGCAGTACATTTCTGTCCTCTGTCCTCAATGTCTCTTCCATTTTAACATATGTCTGAGTTGAATTAATGCCAAAGGCATGAAGAAAACACAGGTCCACAAAAGTGCGTTGGTCAGAAAAAGCTACTTTCAGCATTTTAAGAGACGCCTAAACTGGATTGTGGCACCAGCCAAGACTGGAACTAGTATCTGCACTGTGAAGCTAACTTATTTCTTGGGCCACCATCAAAGACCATGGGCCTGGAACATGTCTGCAAATATACCCGCAAATGTGAAGCTTCAGTGTTTAATTAGGCCTTCCCCCCAAAGACAGCTGCTTCATGGGGACTGATGGTGTTGGTAGATATGGTCCCTTATATGCCTTCATTACCTTCTAGACTAATTCCTAAATCTGGAGAACATTTGAAGAATGGGTAGCTGCAGTGTTTCAGGTAATACTCCACTACAAAATGTTTATTGTTTCAAAGAAACACTTGAACAGTGAAGGCTCTATGGGTTGCTTGCCATTCCAGGAGAGCTGCTCTCTACTGTTCACTGCTCAGAAACGTGGAAGGGAGGAGAGTAATGTAGTTTTGTATGGGCCATGGCAGGAGTGAAACCATGCTGAAATGCAGGTTTGCCTGAAGGAAGGTGGGTAAGGAGAGGAAGCGGTCCTTGTCAGTACAAGGAAGCATCGAACAATAAGGGGAGGAGCAGGCTAAAGAAATTCCTATTCCCCAAGAGTTTCCTTTTAAGCACAAGGTGGGTGTGTCTCCCTCCAACATAAAACACATCCTAAAATAAACATGCACAATTATTTGTGAACATACACATTCCTTATGGTGCAATGTTGTTTAGTGTCCATTTAGAAGTTACAGCCAGAACCTTTCAAGTGGCTCAGACAGCAAAGGAAGCAGAAATTGAAGCAGAATGAAATTGTCCTGATAAAGGGCAAACAGTGGGGCTTTCTTTTCAGTGATTGTTTGGGTTATTTTTTAAACAAACACTTGTACTCCTCCCACTGCCTCCCCCCACCCACCAAAAAAAAAAAATATCTTTAAGGAGGCTCGTGAAAGGCAAGATCAACACACAGAGCAGTTAGGAAAAAACTATGGAAGGAATCAGTAGTGACCAGTAGCTGGCACAAGTGGGTAAGAGTAGAACATCACAATGCCTATTATTACCATACTAATGAACAGGGTCATTACCATAAGTTCTCTTCCACTAGCAATGTTACCGAAGGTAGCAGAAGGGAAAACTCAGGATTACTTCATTCCTTTTGCTGTAGAAAGTTATCACTGGAGGGAAGATGGGTAACTTGTGTTTAAGCTTTTTTTTTTAAGTGGGTGTCTGCATGGTTATTTTACATAAAGAAAATGAGTCCTTTATATTATTTTATTTAAAATTTGTTATAAGAAAAGCTTGGGAGATTCTGGCATTCTCTACAGTCCAGTCTTTTTCTCATTACTCAGTGTTTCAGTACAGACACTCCGTCTGACAAGAACAAGGATGAGAATGTGGAGACTATGTTCAAGCCTTGTCACATCCCAGGAATGGAGTAGGTATATTTGTGTCCTACTCTTGGATAGACATTACTAGGAAAAGCCAGACACTGCAGGAAGTGGTATGATACCTCCAAAGCGATGTTTCTTCCTTGGAGTTAGTCCTAAAAATGTGTCATTATGGTGGTAAGGGGTCCATTGCTGGTTTCTGGGGGGAAAGGTGTAAGGACTTGGTTTTAGCTAATAAAAGTTTCATGCATTTTACTACCAGAAAGTTAGTTTAGGATGTTCAGTTGTTGCAATAACTGGTTTAAAAATCCAAAAGGTAGATCTGGTGGGGAGCGAGGCTTACAAGATACTCAACCCACATCTATTCCCTCCCTGTTTTTAACTGACCATAGTTTTCAGCACTCTGCAGCCTTCAGATGCTGCAGACTTGCTGCTGGCTGCAACAGAAGCAATGGTACTTCAGCAACGGTGAAGTGTTTGGCACATAACGTTTCCAAAATAATCTGGAGGGAAAGATTAGCTACCCATTCTGTGATGTCAATAATTAGACAGATGCCCTGCAGCTCAAAGCAGCAGTGGATACTGTGAAACAAGAGTACACACTATAGTAATGGAGACTGGTGAATATGTAGTTCTCTCTCCTTCCTTTTCCACAAGTTGTTTTAAGTCTCCCACTCATGAAGCTGGTTCGGATAAAACCCGAGATACAGAATAATTCTTAATCAGTATATGCAATAAAGTACCTGATTAGAACAGACTTTTCACTCTTTTTGGGCTGAGCTGAAATCACTGACTCAGTTTTTAACTTAGATTAAATCTCTCTGGTGTCTCATAATTCTAGAAAGACTGTTTTCTGACTACATCAGAATGCCAAATTGTTAGAATCTTCCTGAGTATTGGAAGAAATTTCAGCAAGGTTAGATCAGAAGAAACAGCCTCTAACCAGTCTAACCAAACAAATATGCCAGTATTAGTTCAACACTAATTACTCCAGTTGGACTAAGATAACAATAAGTACTGTGACACCAAATATCAGAAAAATCAGAGAATCATTTTTAAGCAGTTTGCATTCAGTTGTACTTTATTCTCAGTATGGTGCACAGCTGAATTTTAATTGTCTTCACTTTGAGATGCCAAAAGTCTGCATTCCAAAATATTCAAAATATAACAGCACAGTAGCTGCACTTCCTGAAACTTATACCATGATTTAGGATAGGATTTCGCATAGGAACCATGTCCCAAATGGTGTGTCTTGAGATGCTGTTCCCTTATTTCCTGTGTGTAGGGCATGAAGATTTTGCACAAAGAATTGTTCCTGTCACTCTCATGGTGAAATAGTCTGTCGCGTGCTTTTCCTTACAATGGAGAGCTCCCCTTTTTCAACAAAAATGTGTTAATTAAAATTATAAAAAGAATTAGAGATTTCTGATTGATTAACCATGTAATTACCTATTGATGCCTAGGGAACATTAGTAAGAGCAAAACCCATCTCTTATTACCATCTGTAACCATTTGGTGTGCTGGCTTCTTCACACCACATACTTCATCTCATCTAAAATCTCATGAGGGAGGATCCCTATTGTTGCCTATTTATGCAGCCTTTCAGCATTTCATTTAGTTATTTAAAGAATATTAATTTCAGGACCAAGACAGCTGGAAATGGCTGTGGCATGTAAACTGTACTGTGAGTGAATTGGCCATATATGACTTAATTCATCCAGCTTCAGTCTAGTTTATTGTCAATCTGCTTGAATTCCCCTACACGTGTGTCAGCACTTTCACTAGAAATAGTTTAGAAACCCTGGCTGGCCCTGCTTTGCAAGATAATTCACTTTTTTAAAGTACGTTTTGATATTCAGAGAAGATTCTACCTGCATGGGGTTCTGGCATTTACAGGAGGATGGAGGATCGTTTGATTAAAGAAGGGACTGAAGAAGCTGTACACTGGAAACTGAACTTAAGTTTGAACCAGTAACTCTCTTCATGTTTTGGGTTGAAGTGTTTCATTCAGTGCATTATAGCTCAGCTGCATAATCAATGTAAAGTATTAGCCAAGCTTTTAGCAAACCATCTTATCCCTCATTATTATGTTGTTTGTCAAACAAAATATAACTCCATATTTTGTTACCATGGTAATGGCAGATGGGAAGACTGTATGTCTGGGCTCCAAGTGTTCACTTCAGTTTGGCTGGGTTGAGTTAAACCTTGATCTGTTGGTAGAATTAATTTTGTTCAACGCTGAAATTCTGCAAACTACACATTGAAACTAAAATCATTGCTACAAAGTGTTTGTACTGTGTTACAAGAACAGATAATATGGCTGAAAGGCATTTCTTTCACTGCAGTGAAACACTTTATCATTGAATCAAAGTGTTCATACTTAATCTAGGCAAACAGATTTCTGGGGCAGAATCAAAAGGCTATGTCATTACTACTTATGAGTGCAAGAGGTGTCACCCATCTGTGGGTGTCTGTGTATGATATACCCTTGGCTCTGCAGCTGTACATCTTGCTCTCTCCAAGTGTGCTAGGGCTGCATCTAGTTCAGTTCAGTTCAGTTTTGACCTTGAACCGTGTTCCCTGGAATGGCTACAGTGCCACATGGAAGCACAGTGCGTATGCTTTGCTCCTTCAGTTCTCTTTTCAGAGCTGAGCCTTTTATTGGCTGGACTCCTTCTGTGTTAGAAGTCACTGGTATAAGATGAAGTCTCCTGTAGGATATATTCTGCTGGCTTTAATAAGAAACCAGGATGACTAACATGGCTTTTCTCTCTTTTTCTCCAGAAATCACAAAGCCACCACTAGCACCGAAACCAAAGATTACTGGTCATCTTTCTCCAGTAGCTGTCTCCAAATTTTCTCCTTCACTGCCAAGGGCTGATGTTCTTCATAACCCGAACTCTATGTCTAGGGGTCCCAAACCACCTATTGCTCCCAAGCCAAAATTCTCAGCTGACACTGAGGGCAAATCCAATGTTTATACCAACAATAACTTAAATATATGCTCAAATGGGAAACTGGTATGTCTTGATGGAGAGCTGTATGAAGGAAACCAGTGCAATGCTGATTGCCTAGAATCTGAGGCAGATAATGAATACATTGTAGTTCCTGAAGCTCTGCTGACCAGCAAAGACTGTAATGACTTGGAACATGAGCATGATCAAAACCTAGATTCCTCTGTGGAAAATGAAGTCTCAGAAGCTCCAGAAGAGGTAGAGAAGGAAGAGGATAACATTGCTAATGATGAGGATACCAGTAATCGAGAAGTCACTGAAGATGAGCACCATAACTCTTCAGATACTGCTGAACCAATGGAACCAGACTTTGAAGAGTCAACCAGAGACTGTGACCTGTCTGAAGCACTTTGTGAGGAGTCCTCAGATGCCCCTGATGGGAATAATGATGCTTCCCAGAATGTAGATGAAGATGAGGGTGTTGTAGGTGATTGTAGTGAAACCAAACACAAGGAGGAAACTTCTAACAACCCAGAACTGTTTAAGGACAATAGTGATTATGAGACTGACAATGAAAACGTTTTGAATAGAGATGAGGAACTAATGGGTGATATCTGTAAAGATACCATTGTAATGCCACTACCCACAGATGACTCAATCCCAGGTTGTGAGAAAGCAGGGCAGGAGGAAGAGGAACTACCTGAGACTTTAGAAAAGGGAGATGGATGTCTAGCACATGATGCTGACCACAGTGCGCATGCAGAGCTTGATTTGAACATGGAAGGGGAGTTAGAAGATGATGACTGTGCACGCCTTGACATGCTGCCCGACAAGGCCAGTGAAGAAACAGCTCCTGGCTTAGAACCGGGTGAAGATGAACCCAATGCTGAAAATGGAGAGTCCATCCATCAAGCAGCAACTGAAGAGGAGGAAGCAGACTCAGATGAGCACAATAATACAAACACAGGAAATGCCAGTGATGGCTGCCAGATCACTGAGAGGAGAGGTGAGGAGAAGACATCAGAGGTGGCCTGTGAAGTAAGCGAAGACTCTGGGAAAGGGGAAGAAGAAACTGTGAATGCAGAGAATATGGATGATGGCTGTCAAATTGCTTTTTGTGAGCATGAATGTGGTGAGGAAATACCCATAGAACATTCAGATGAGAACCTTCAAACAGAAGGGAACTTTCTGGATGAAGATGGTGTGATCTCTGATAGTCTACCTAGTAGTCCAGGGATGGAGCCAGAGCTGGAAGATGTGACTGTTGAAGAGCATAGTGAAAATATTGTGGAAACCCTTAAGTCAGATGAGCTGCAACTTGAAGACAATGAGGTGGACGCAAACAGCCTCAGCAAAAGTGGCCCAAGTCCACCTCAACAGGTCCCACTTGATGAAGAGTTAGAAGTCCGTAAGCATGGGAAAATGAATGTAGAATGTGGGACCAAACATGTCTTGCATGAGGATCTACCAGTCCCTGAAGTGGTTGTTGTGCCTGAAGAATCAGAGGAAAGAGAAACTAGCAGTGATTCCCTAGATGACCCTTATGTGCTTCCCGCAGAAAATGAAATTGCCCATGATGGGCAGACTGATTTAGGAGCTGATCACAGTAAAATGGATGAATTAGGCATAGATGGTGAAAACAACTTGCTACCCATCGATCGTAAAAACATTGTCACGAGAACACGGTCGCTGTCTGGGAAAATGCCGGGCTATGTCCCAGAAACAGTTCCAGAAGAAACTGGACCTGAAACTGATTTACCATCTTCCCGCAATGGCTCTGGGACAGAAGATTTAAGCAATAATTTATTTTCAGTAGAAGGAAAACAAATGGAAGCCAACAGGGCATTACCAACCAAGTCAAGACGTTTCATTTTATATCCTCGATCTTATTCTGTTGAAGGGAGAGAGATACCTGTCTCTGTTTACAGAGAAAGTGATAGCTGTGTACTGGATGATGGTAGAATAAAAAGGACAGAAGACAACTTATCTTTGCCTTGTGTCAATGGTTCCTCAGGTAGTTTTTCCCAGAGAAATCATCTTTCATCATGTGGCATATCAACTCCATCCTCAGTTGTTGATATACCACCTCCTTTTGAACTTGCCTACATCACCAAAAAGCCGATCACTAAAAGTTCCCCTTCACTTTTGATAGAGAATGACTCACCTGATAAGTATTCCAAGAAAAAGAAATCTTCCTTTAAGAGGTTCCTCACTCTAAAATTCAAGAAGAAAACTGAAAGTAAAGTCCATGTAGATGTTAATGTTTCCTCTTCAAGGTCTTCATCAGAGTCTAGCTATCATGGGCCTCTGAGGCTGATGGAGCTGGACAGGAGGAGCCTAAGTAGCTCACCTCAACTAAAATCACACGTGGGGAAGCTCCGTGCATCTGAGTCTCCCTCAGCTGTTCTTTTCTATAAGGATGGTAAAAGAAAAGGAACGCCCAAGTCCTTCAGCAGGAGTGTGTCAAGGGTGGAGTCATTTGAGGACAGGTCCAGACCTCCTTTCATGCCACTCCCATTAACGAAACCTAGATCCATTTCTTTTCCCAATGCTGACACATCTGACTATGAGAATATTCCTGCTATGAGCTCTGACTATGAAAACATACAAATTCCTCCCCGAAGATCCACCAGAGCAGGAACTTTTACTGAGTTTTTTGAAGATCCCAGCAGGGCATTATCTGCTGCTAATGAGAATGACGGCTATGTGGATATGAGCAGCTTCACTGGCTTTGAGAACAAGCAACAAACCACAGACCAGGAAACAGAAAGGTACTGTAGTAAATTATTATGTAAGACCTGCTAGCCTTGGCCAAACAGGCAGGGCCTCCCCTGCTAGATATCGTAGGCAGATTCTCCATGTTGCTTCGCTTATACCCCCTCTCAGGAAATGCTTACAAGAAAGATTGGAAGAATACAAGATAAGCCTTTATCAGTGAAAAAAAAAGACACCAAATTAACTCTTTACCTTGTAAATGTATACTAGCAAGTCCAGTGGATCTGGATCCTGTGGTTTACAGATACAAACCAAAGAACATTTAAAAATATTTGGTTTATCCAATGGATCTAATTTTTGTGGCTGGAGGGGGCGGGGAGAGCTTGCTTTGTTCTTCAGTAAGAAAGGTTTCTGACTTGACTGAATGAAAAGAGAGCCTATTTGCTGGAAGGGGTCCTGCTTCATTTTTTCATTCCTGTCAATTTCTCAAAGCAACAATGTATATATGATTTATCTTTCGAAGTACATCAGTTAAGTATAGACCAGAAAATCTCAAATCATGAACTAATCAGACTAGACAATTAATTTTAAAAGTTGCTTTAAAGCCTATCGTTATGACCCTTTGACAGAGCTGCTGATTTATAAAAAATTAGATAGCTCTGTCTGAAATCATATGCATTGCTAACATTAATAACAATCTTTCATCCCATTCCATTAGATTATTTGCAAACAAGAAAATGTCCTTTTCACAGTCACATAGGAGCAATGCACTCAAAACCTTTGAATTTGAATCTGTCATCAGATTATAGCATACAATCAGTGGAGTGCAGAGATGTAAATAAGCGTGTTTTCCATTAAGTTCATAATAAACAGGTAATGAGAAAACAAGGTGCAAAGCAAATGAATGAAAAGGAATGTCTTTAATGCAGTTGCATTTTCTTAAAGGTGTGTGAAAAAGATAAACATCTTAAAAGCTAGGTTTTCATGTCCATTTTCATTCATCATTCTACCTTCTAAAGATTTAATACTCCTGTTTCTTTGCAACATTTATTTCTTCTGGTCCTGTCCCCTATGATTGTGAATGGAACAAACCATGGGCATTTCACTCATCCTTCTTTTGATATTTCAGACTTGGGGAGTAAAAGAACTTTTCTTTAATGCCTCTGAATGAGTCTTGCAAACCATTTCTAAAGCAAGAACAATGTACTGTGCTTTGTGTTTCTGAGAGAGGTGAGAATTGGCAGGGGTGGGGGAGATGAGTACTACATGGGGAAAGAGATTCCATCAGTGCTTAAGCTGTGGATCCAGATATGCCTGAAGCTGAGCGGTCTGAGACACAGGCCTGTAGTATGGCTCTTTGGAGGTGTTGGCTGCCTACATTGTTGGGAGCCCCAGTGGTGCTGACACTGGGACATGGTGGAGCACAGGGCAACTTCACACGCACACAGCTTCATCCCCAGAGCAGCGCTCAGCAGAAGCTGCGTTAGCAGGGCCCAACGGCCCATTAGTCACACTGCTTTCAACGGTTTGCATTGCGCCCAGCACACTGACGTTTGCTCTTGGAAAAGCTGGCCAGTTCTTTGTGTCCATGAAACGCCGCCCATTTTAGGTAGTTCTTGAAGAACCAAGTTAAAAATATTAAAACTACGTCAATTGCTGTGACTTGGGCCCATTTATGAACTTCCTGTGGAAGCCTGTTGTTTCAAAGGGAGAGCCAATCCAAACTGGTTCAGGAAGTCTCAAGGTCAAGGCGTGAACAAAATTTTTCAGTCTGCTGCTTGTTGTGCATGCAGTTTTTGCTGTTGGGGGAGAAATGAAGGCTAGGCTCCTGAACAACTCCTTTATCAAGATAACCAGGGTGGAGGGGAAGAGCTTCAGGCAGACAGCAATATACATACATTGCTGCTGAGATAGCTAGTATTTGCTATGTTTGTCAGAATGTTTTGGACAAAGACATGACTGAAAAGCTTTGATGAAATGTAAATTGGTATTACACGTCCAATGGCATAATATACGTGGAGAAACAGCGTATGGTCTAATCATAAAGCAAAGCAAATCATACAAGTGCATGTACATGAACCTATTTACACATGCATACATGATGTATGGACATGGATGTTTTATTTCCTGTTAAAGCAGTCCTGCCTAAAATATATCTCAATGGATTTAAGGTTTCTTATATGAATGCCTATCAAACACAGCTCTACCAGAACCACACAGGGAAAAAAATTACTTTGAACTCCTGTTCATATCCTGGGGCTTATTTCAACCATTTGAGAGTACAAGTGTGTGGATTAAACCCTTGCAATAGGTGAGACTCGAGCCCATGAACTTCTCTTTGGTGGATTCACCTGCAGAGCACGGGTATTTAGCATCTGCTGATACCTTATGGAATTGCTACATTTTGATGAATGGCCAAATACAACTCTTTTATTACATTTTAGAGAACAGAATGTGAGTGCTATAAAAGATTATAATAACCTGGGAACCTCCATTACTGTATGTGATTGGGGAAAAGCGGCGCGGGAGGGGAGCTTACAGAAATTGACAGATGAGAAGATTCACTGTTTAATTTTCTTGCTTAAAAGGAAAGACCATGTGGAGTAGATTTAAACCAATAATTTCTAATTAGAAGCAATCACGTTTATAGAAAAGTCCAATAATGAAAGTATTCTAGAAATATTTCTTAACTTAGAATTACCATTGCCAGAATAGAACTGGGAATATTGCCCCCTGAAGGGCAGTTATTGTGTATCCCCAAAATTTAACTATCTGATATTAATGATTAAACTCTGATTTGGGTGTATGAAAGTATAGATCATCATTAGGCTTCTGTACATGTAGAAATAATGGGACATAAGTGGAACTGGACAAAATTCCCCTGATCTTTCCACAGTCCACATAGCCTGAATCAGACTCAATTTTCATTTGCTTTTGAAAAGTCACTTTCTAGCATCTTTTCTCTGACTACAAAGTGCAAAGCAACACAAACCAATTGTTCAGGCTGAAAGCAAATGACAGCTGCGCCCCACCTCTGGGACAGTACACTATAACCTGTAGCATTGCCTTCACCTTCAACAGCTGTAAGTCAGAGCAATTTCACCAAAGTTACTGGCTAAACTTTCATCAGGTGAAAGTCAGTTAGAATTAAAGTGTTCTGGCACATAGCTTAAAGAATAGCTTCACTAACCCAGCTTGACCTTCAGAGCATCAGCTGTGCATGTGGCAGTATTATAAACATTAAGGGGATGGGAAAGAGATAGCTCAAACGCTCATTTCATAGCCTCAAACACTCATTTCATAGTCTACCACAGTACCACATCCAGTGCTTTTAGGAGAGATGGAGAGAGTCTTTTATCAGGGTTTAGAAAAGGTCAGGAAGATGGCATAGCTTGGGTGTTTTCAGAATTTCATTTCCTCTTTTTGCTTTCTACTTAGAGTCCGTACTTTGGATTTACCAGGTTTGCTAAGTCTCAATCCTTCTTTCTGCTAAGATGCTCAAAATCCAGAGAGAAAAAAAGATATGGAGAAGAGAGGAATAAAAGGAGTATACCTGCAGTTCCACAGCTAATCCCACTGTGATGTTGAATATTCATAAGAAATTAGCTAAAACCCCATGTTGCTGTTACCTGTACATTCCTATATCCTTCTACATAAAATGGCCATTGATACATACTAGAACCTCAGTCTTGTACTTAGCCAACAGCAGGACTTGCTCAGACTTTGACTCTCAAGTGATTTATTGGGGGCCAGTGTGGGGATTCCAGTCCTCTGTGCAATTACACCAAGGCTTGTGGTAATTCCTAATAAGTCTCTAGAATTGCAGTCTCATGCCTGTAAATTACTCCCAAGGCTCTGACTTTACACTACTTTTCAAGACATATGGCACCTATCTGATGCTTCTCAGCTTTAGTACAATCAAGAAAGCGGATCACCTCTTCAATATCCTGTTCCTTTGTAAATCTGTTTTATTCCCAAAGAATGTGCTTCTTCAAGAAGAAGATGGAGAAAAAATTGACTTTAGTAGAAAGTCAGGAAAAAAGATGGTNAACACACAGGTGCTTAGCAACTGATACAAAAGTGCCAGCATTTGAAGTGCTAGCATTGGAGAGGATGCTTCATGGGTAAGCAGCTACGTTAAAAGCTTTGTAAGTAATCCTCTTTTGTGCATAGCCATAGTCAATCTGGGCTTCTGCCAGGCCTATGCGCAAGATCTGTCAGCACAGACCAATTCCAAAATGTATACCAAAATCATATTAGACAGCAACAGAACCACTGGCTATGGTTGATGGACCATAGAGAATGCAAATCCTCCTCCTTTAAAAGGAGAAAAATCCAGTGGATGAGCAGTTACTTCTCCCTCCAATGAGTATTTAGCTGTCCCCTTGCCTCACCACTGGATTCATCAACCTATGTTCTGTCAAATTATGCCACTTAAATTATTATATCCTCTCTGCTTCCTGCAGGTCATCAGTGGCTGATTAGCTCCAAGACTGCAGCCAGGGACAGTCTGTATGACTGCCTATTCCCTACCCTTCTGTAATATACACACAAAAAAAAAAAGCCTAACAAAAGCTGAGCATAATAAACATCTTAGAACATTAATTATCCGCCTTAAAATGGTCTGAATAACGTGCTACTCAGACCTTCATATGCCCTTAAGCTTAAGGTGAAATTTAAACCATTGGAGTGAATTTCCTCCAACAAAGCACATGTTTTTAACCAATAAAATCAAAATGTCATACTGCTGGCTCTCTCTGTTCCTTCAAA